>JAQPPZ010001641.1:4200000-4468252 GCA_028583015.1 Wollemia nobilis
ATTTATATCATGTTCTAAATGGTTTCAAGAAATCAAAATAAATAAGCACAACCTAGGTCTGATTGAAAATTTTTAGGGATGTGTTTTTATACAGAAACCATTGAAAAATTGTGCCTCTAGAAGCTTGGTTTTAAATTAAAAAAAAAATTATAGGCTTGAAATTTTTGCAACGTATTGGTAAATATTTTTTAAATGATGAAATTAATAGCAAGAAAAATGATATAGCAGAATTTTTAAAAGAACATCTTGTTATGAAGTATGCTCTTCACTTGCGCTTAAGGCGACCTGGTGAATTAGAAATTAGAATGTGTTTTTTAAATACTGCTATGCCATATTTTCTCCAATTTTCCAACCCGTAGTTAATCATTTTCCATCCTGCACATTTTGCCATTATGTTGAAAAAAATTGGTTTTGATGTCAAAGGGGGAAATTGCTCTTATCATGCTACAACACATCAAACAAGTTGATAATGAGATTGATGATTTTTTAGAAGACTAGTTTAGATGTAGGATTGGGGGAGACCCCACCTTCATTATTTCCACCAACAACACAATGAACATTGTTTATAGTGTTCATGAAAAATAAAAAAATATCTTCTGTTGAAAAAAGGCTCCAAGTTAAGAGCATATAAGAAAAAATAGAGTTTTATTTTGCTACTTGTTGGAAGAGAGTATCCTCTTTCCCGAGGACTAGCTTGGTCCAGAAGGGAAATGAGAAATCTCCAACCGATAGCTAAATAAATCGGGGGAGAGAAAAAAATAGAAGCTTTATTTTTTGTTACTTGTTGGAAGAGAGTATCCTATTTTCCTAGGACCAGCTTGGTCTAGACGGGAAATGAGAAATCTCCAACCAGTCGATAAATAAAGCAAGGGCGGAGCTTGGAAGTAATCAAAAGAAAATAAAAATAAAAAATTTATACATATATAATGAAACAAATGAAAAAAAATGAAAACAAATTGTTAGTCTCACAATGACACTGAGAGGGGGGGTGAATCAGTGTAGCTCTTTATAACTTAAATCTTCAACTCTTAAAGACAAAACAATGAAAACATAAACTTCGGTCTTCTTGGAAAATATGCAAAAAGGTGGGTAAACATCCTCATAAGCATTTAACATCACTGTACATACTCTGAGTAACCTCTAAACTCCTGTCCACTACATCAACCGATCTATCTGACTGTGTTGACAACAATGACAATACTGTCGCTGCACCTTGCTCAACATAAATTAAAAAGAGAAAAATAAATAGTTAGAATTTTATTTTAATGCCTTTAGTTTAGATTTTTATTTTTTGTTTTGCAAGACAACATGAAGTGCGATGTAGATAAATAAGGAGGTATCTGTGAAGATTTTGTGAATTGAGATTTATACGTGGAGTTCATAATAACACTATACGAACTATCTCGTGTACCTGATCGTGTAGCATCCAATATAGCAGATGAAAGCTAGCAGAGTTTTACCTTGGCAACATTAGCACTTGAATGCAGGCTAAGTAACTCTAATCAAGTGAAAGACTTACAGTCTAAGTTGCTTGTGAAACTTTAGAAAAGTTTTGCTACAAGGTGTGTGACTATTACAACCTGAGTAAGCGAAGAGCAGAGTCAAAGATGCTACACCACGTACAAAATAGAGTCCCAAGACAATGTTCGAGTAACGGTCAACGAGCTCCATTAACAATCACCTCACATTTGCAAGATTAGATCAAACATTGGCATGGGGGATACCCCATACCATACCAAGAGCTTGAACGAATGTTCAATCATTTGTTAAAAAAAAAAAGAGAAGCAAAAAAAAGAGAAAGAAAAGAAAAAAAAAAAAAATAGAAAGAAAAGAAAAAAATGAGAAAAAAAAGGGGGAGGATATGTGAAAAAAAATAAAAAAATGAAATGAAAGATGCCTTGATCATCAAGAAGGCACCTTTCGCATGAAGAATGCGCCATACATTGGAGGCACCTTCCGCATCAAGAAGGTGTCATACATTGGAGGCGCCTTCCGCATGAAGAAGGTGCCATACATTGGAGGCGCCTTCCGCATGAAGAAGGCACCATACATTGGAGGCGCCTTCCACATGAAGAAGGCACCATACATTAGAGGCTCTTTTCGCATGAAGAAGATGCCATACATTGTAGGCACCTTCCTCATAAGGAAGGCGCCATACATTGGAGGTGCCTTCCACATAGGGAATGTGCCATACATTGGAGGCATTCTCCACATGAAGAAGGTGCCATACATTGGAGGTGCCTTCCGCATCAGGAATGCACCATACATTGGAGGTGCCTTCCACATCAAGAAGGCACCATACATTTAAGGTTCCTTCCACAATAAGTAGACGCCTTCCACAGCAAGCAGATGCCTTAACATCTATGGTGCCTTGATCCATTTCCCACATCTGGGTGGTTTTATGGCACAAGGAACAAAAAAAAAAGAGAGGAATAAGTGACGAGGTGCCTTGATGGCATACGGAAGAGGTGTCTTTATCAAATATATATATATATATATATATATATATATATATATATATATATATATATATATATGCGAATCCTCCCAAAAAAAATACGCAGACCATGTCCTGCTTAGCATAAAAATTGCTTTTTATTGCTTTGTAGGAAATCATCCACCGAATGCAAGTTGCAAGCATCTTGAGAGCCAGGGCCTAACGGGAATGGAGTCATGAATCCTATTTTTTTTTTTCGTGTGGGCAGGTAATCATACCCTATGAATGCAATCTGAAGGTATCCTAAGAGCTAGGTCCTAAGGCACAGGTATGATTCTTGTTTTCCAGTTTTTGTGTGTATGGTTTTGCATGACATGGCCATGAACACAATCTATAGGCAGATATGGCTTAAACTAGGCCTAAAATATGTGACATCCCATGCCCTACAATTAGGAGTGCGACAAAGTAGAAAATACACTTACTTCCCACCAGGAAGAGAGTACCTACAATCAGTCCAGTATAGTTGTGCCTTTTCCACCTAGAGGAAGGCACCAATAATCGATGTTATTCTCCCTTGATGGGGGTGCCTATTTTTCAGTATGGGACCTGATGTTCGGAAGGCTGCATACTTGTTGCGTAGAGGGACCTATTGCTGGCAATGAGGGCATCACCAATTTAAGGGGGAGAATAAAAAAATGGTAAATTATGGCTGCGATGCTAGATTTGTTAAATCCACACCTACATAAGAAAGAAGAACAATGATAATTAGTGGTGTGGGGAAGACGACAACCAAAAGAAAAAATAAAAATAAATAAATATATAAATAAAATCTCCAGGAGCACCAACGTACGGGCAACATGGAAATGTTTCGCACAATCAACATCATACACATCAAAATCTACAAAATTCACCCAGGTATATACTATTATTTTTTGTTAATTATGTGTATAGTTATTTAAAAAATCATTTCAATGTTAATATCAGTAGATGCCTCTGTAAAATATTTTTGTCAAAATCTCCTAGCCACATGATGTCTCGAATAAGAGAAAAAAATATTATTTACCTCATGAGCAATTGAAAAAAATAGAGGCTATGGCATCTACGTGAATAAATTTGGCATCATTTTGATTGTCACCTCATGACAATGGCAACCGACTTGAGCGAACACATATAAATTATGCTACTCTATACCACAAAGGAGGTTTTGGATATGTCAAATACATTTCATATGTGGATAAAAGTAGCGGCTGGTGACTACACTTATTTTAAACCAATTTGGTCTCACCAAATATGACCAATGTGCAACATTAGAAAATGCCAGCATTTATAAAAAAAATTAGTGCAGTGGTCATTTTCCCTGAACAGTGTGGTCATAATTTAACTATTTGTTCAAAATGATTAGTTAGAATGTGTTTCAGACTTCTGCTGGTACCGCAACACTCAATGGGTGAAGAATAGCTGCACTCAATGGAAGTAGAAGAAAAAAAACAGCAGTGCTAAATAAACAAAAAAAAAAATGCAGTGTTGAATAAAAAAACATTACTAAGAAAAAAAGCACAGTAGTGCTGAATGAAAAAATAGCAGCGCTCAGCGGTGGAAAAATAAGTGTTCAAGGCCATTGAAAAAAAATAAATAAATAAAAGAAAAATATATATCCTGAGGGTTGTTGTCACAAGAACATGACAATCTTTAGGCATGGTCAGCCTGCGACAGGGATAACTTCAGCTTTTGGTGCCATGAGGGCGTGCCACATGTTAGGCATGGGGGGATGATGAGCACTAGAAATGCTCATTTTATATACACTATTAGGGGCATCATTACTGGTTTAATTATATATAAATAGAAAATCTGGTATTATACTTGACTGGTATTTTTAGTGGATATTGTGTATAAATGCAGGTTTTATTGCTAATGTGGTGTTTTCCAATCTACATCCACTTGGACCGGGCATACTTTTGTTTTCAGATACTAAGGCATGAGAGTAGGCACCTTCTTGATGGATAAGGCACCCAACAGAAGTAAGCACCTTCCTGATGGAGAAGGCGCCCAGCAGAAGTAGGCACCTTCCTTATAAGGAAGACGCCAAGAAGAATTAGGTGCCTTTCTTATGAAGAAGGCACCCAAAAAAAGTAGGTGCCTTCCTCATGAAGAAGGTGCCTCCACGCCTCCATACTTTGTAAGATTTACCAACTCAACTTTAACCAGTTGACCAATGAGCTAAGGAGGAGGTTGCATGTGAAGACAATGTGGGAGATATTTTATTTCATGCATTATTATTAAAATAGAATAAAGCATCCATTATTAAGTGATTGGCCGGTTAAACTTTGAGGTGAGGATTATTTTCTCATGAACAAAATAGAGCGACAATTATCCGATGAATCAATGCGCGTGAACAGACAATGTGACAAATCACGAAAATAATCTATTTTGCATTGCCGATTAAGATGGAAAAACACGTGAATGGATTTATTACTGATATCATACATGTTATGATAAAAATAGAATACACCTGATTTATCCTACGGATAAAATTAGTGTGTGACTGTTATTATTAGTGCATGATTGTTAGGATTGTCTGGATGGAATGTTTACAGCATATCTCTTGTAACTAAATGTCTGAAATAGACTTACCTAAATTTCTAACAGAGGGAGGTTGTGCATTGTATAAATGCACAGGTCTTCCCTGATGGAAACAATAATTAATTTTATGAAGAAATTATTCTATTTTATTTCTTGTCAAATTTATTAAAAGTGCAATTCCTCTTATTTTAGCAAGCTCTACACAGCTAACTGGACAGACTATCTACGGGATTTTGGGCCCACTCCTTGCACTAGTCCTCCCCTTTTTATTTATGTTCTTTATTTTTATGTAGATTAGTTTATCGCTTTAGTTATTGCTTTATTTAATTTAGTTATGTGTGTTTATTTCCTTGCATTTTATTTCTGTAGTTTTATTTCCAGCACTTAGTTTTAGTTCATAATTTATTTATTTAATTTTTTTGCACTTAATTATTTAGTTTGGATGAAATCAAAATGCATAAACTTTCCCCACCAAACTAAATAAGGCATAGCCAGATTCATTCCCCAACACTGCAAACATATACTCTGTGTGACACTCGTAAGTTTATGGACTTACTAAATTGATAATTTATTGAATAGAAATGAATGTTTTTCGAGATATGAATTTTTTCTCACCATTTTTGCATCGTTGTTGGGGAGTGTCTAAACTATAGTGTTCTGATTTATAGGTCAGATAAAAATCCTATTTAAAATTAGCTATAGATATTTTACCTGAGAAGTGTGAGTCCACCAAGTGTCTTTTTATAAGGCCAAAAATAGTTGTCGGCACAGTCAGAGCCAAATTCCATAGGCAACTATTTGCATTTTCTAGCTTTTCAGGTAAACGTGGAAATGAACCTGATGTACCAAATTAAGTGTAGAAGTAGGAATAAAACGTGTTGTTGAAAAATTTAGAAAAATCTAGCAATGAAGGATTTCTATCATGTTCTAAATGGTTTCAAGAAATCAAAATAAATAAGCACAACCCAGGTCTGATTGAAAATTTTTAGGGATGTGTTTTTATACAGAAACCATTGAAAAATTATGCCTCTAGAAGCTTTGTTTTAAATTATTTTTTTTTTATAGGAACATTTTGTAACGTATTGGTAAATGTTTTTTAAATGATGAAATTAATAGCAAGAAAAATGATAGAGCATAATTTTTAAAAGAACATCTTGTTATGAAGTATGCTCTTCACTTGCGCTTAAGGCGACCTGGTGAATCAAAAACTAGAATGTGTTTTTTAAATACTGCTATGCCATATTTTCTCCAATTTGCCAACCCGTAGTTAATCATTTTCCAGCCTGCACATTTTGCCATTATGTTGAAAATATTTGGTTTTGAGGTGAAAGGGGGAAATTGCTCTTCTCATGCTACAACACATCAAACAAGTTGATAATGAAATTGATGATTTTTTAGAATACTAGTTCAGATGTAGGCTTGGGGGAGACCCCACCTTCATTATTTCCACCAAAAACACAATGAACATTGTTTACAATGTTCATGAAAAAGTGAAAAAATATCTTCTATTGAAAAAAGGCTCCAAGTTAAGAGCAGGAGAATTATAAAGAACCCTTGATTTTAAGAAAAGTTAATATTTTTTGCAGGACTGCCCAAACTACCGAACTCGTTTCGGCCATATCTCACTCATCCGGACTCGGATTGAGCTGAAATTTTGAGGGTAGATGCCTGAAAAACCCTAGAACGTCTCCACCAATTTTCATATCATTTGGAGCAACACAGATCCTAGCGCATCCCTATGTGTGAACGAGATATTTGGCAAGCGGCTATGCGAGGGTTTCATCCGGGTTGAGTGCAAGCAGCTCCAGAGGTTGGTTTTTAGGGCCTTCGGACCCTAGCAGCCAATATTTTTGTGGTTTATACTCAATATTTTAGCAGGAAATGTTGTGGGGGATCCAATATGGGTTAGAAATTTGTCTTTCAATAGATCATACTATGAACTTGAGTGACAACGGCTTCCAATTTGTTGCACAAAAGAAAAGTGAAAACCATACCTTTCCACGACGTCTAGGGCAAGGATTAAAGAGATCACGAAACAAGTTTCAAGCGAGTTGATCAAAAAATGGCTCATATCTCAAGTGAATCTGGTGCTAAGGTGCACCCACAAAATAATTCTACTATGAAAACCCCTGTCAAGGGTAAGAATTTCGAAGACTCAGTCCCAAAAATGAATTTTAGGGATGCCCTTCATGGTGGACAGCCTCAGCCCAATGCTAATATCAATCTTAGGGCTTCCCATAAACCTCTAAGAATGCCTAAGATTGATCCCAGGAAAATGGAGTCGGGATGTCTTAAAGCAGCTAATGGAACTCCTATTGTTAAGCTTGATATGGGTAACATTCAGACTGGTATTGAAGATTTGGAAAAAAGAGGACTAATTTGTCGGTTCGTGGGTTTTCATCCAGAGTCTATCTGCTTTCAAAGTCTGGAAAACTAAAGGTGAGTTACAAATCTCTATTTATCCAAATGGTTATTTTCTTGTTTTATTTGCTAATAATGAAGATAGAGAGAAAAATTTTCAAGGGGGTCCTTGGTTTTTTGGAAGGGCAGGGCTTTTCATGAAGCCCTGGCATACTAAATTTAAAGTTGAAGAAGAGATGCCTTCTATAGCTCCCGTGTGGGTTAGACTCTTTGGCCTCCCTATTGAATTTTGGAATCCTACTATTTTTTCTTCAATTGGAAACTCTTTAGGAACTTTTATGATGATTGTTGATTGTACTCAAAATTTTGAACATATTATTTATGCTCGGATTTGTGTTTTAATGGATTTTGACAAACCCCTACCTAAAAATATCACATTACAATTTGGGGAAGACACTTGGGAGCAAGTAGTGGACTATGAGAACATTCCTTTTCATTGTAGAATTTGCCATGAATATGGTCATTTGGCCAGTGCTTGCCCAAATAAAATTCCTGATCAAAAGAAAGAAGATATAAACTCAGCAGGTTTCCAAATACCTAAGAAGAAGAACACTAGAAAAAACCAGTTATGAAGGATCAATCAAAGTCATATGCTAATATGTTTGAAATCCTTTCCACAAATGATGTCCCAAGTGAGGAAGAGGAAATAATGGAAACTGAAATCTTAGAAACACAATTTAAATATGAAGGGAAGAACTCAGAGACAAACCAACAAATCAAAGGTTTTCAACAAAAAAAAGGGAGAAAATTTACACAAGAAAAACAATCTTTCAAATGTCAAAACTTCAAATAATGCAGGTCCCAATATAGACTCCATTGAACCATCTAGTAAAATTTTGGTTGTGTACGAGCATTCTTCAAGGTTAGAAGCCATCTCAGATTCAATTGGAATAAGTCAAGAAACAGGGAAAAAAAATTGAAGATGGATTCTAATCAAAAAGCAGGTCGCAAGACCAATCAATATCATATGGTAAAAGAAGGTGAAAAGCTTGTAGAGGAAGGTAATATTAATGCCCTTCCCAAATTTTTTAGCCATGGTATTAATGAAGATCATCACTTGGAATATTAGAGGACTCAAAGGGAGTCTTTCAAAACAAAATGAAATTAGAAGAATGATTCAGATAAATCATCCACATCTTGTTTTCCTTCAAGAAACAAAGATGTCAATGGAGGATATGGACTCAATTGCCAGTAAAATTTGGCCAGCTGGAAAAGTGGTTTCCCTCGGTTCCCAAGGGACTTCGGGTGGCATTGCTTGTCTTTGGGACCCAAAAGAGGTAGTTATTCACCATATGGTTGGCAGTTGGGGTTTGTTGGCTATAGCTATTCAAAGTAGACATTCCAACCAGATTATGCTCTGCATTACTATTTATGCTCCGACTTCTTTGGAGGAAAAAAGAAGACAGTGGAAGGATATTACTCATATTATCTCTCATTTTCCTGAAGCTTGGATCTTGATCGGAGGAGATTTCAATACCATCCTCTCTCTGGATGAGAAAATGGGGGAAATAGAAATTTGGACAAAAGCACTGACCTCATGAGCGAATATATTGCAAACCTCCATCTTGTGGATATCCAACCGAGATAATGGCCTTATGACTTGGTCTAACAGAAGGCAAGGCTTAGCTTGTATAATGGAGAGATTGGATAGGTTTTTGCTCTCTAAAAATTTCTTAATCCATGGTCACATTCCTAAAGTGAAGACTCTTAATAATGTTGGTTCGGATCATTGGCCAGTCATGGTGGAAATGTGGAAAACCAATGTGAGTTTCTCTCCTTTTCGTTTTCAATTAATGTGGCTTAGAGACATTTCCTTCAGACCTCATGTGCAACAATGGTGGAAGGAAGGTAAACCTAGGCATGGGACTAAGATGTTCTATTTTGCCAAAATACTGCAATACATTAAATCCAAAATCAAGACTTGGAGCTGGAAAGAGTTTGGGGATGTTCATAAAAAAAAACATGAAGTTATTGCTCATCTTGAAAATTTGAATAAGAAAATCCATTTAGATGGCCTCACGAGAGAAGAGAAGTGCAGATGAAATTAAACTCACAACTCAGTTAGAGGAATGGGAAAAAGAGAAGAAATCTTATGGAAGCAAAAATCTAGAATTCAATGGCTCAAAGAAGGAGATCGAAACACAAATTTCTTCCACAAATCTCTTCTAGCTCGAAGATCTCACAACTTTATTTCTTCCTTAAAATCAGATTCTGGAGATGTTGTTTATACTTGGGATGGCATGAACTCTATTGTTGTTGATTACTTTTCCAATATTTTTGTTGCTACTCCTCTTGACTCAACTTCACAACAAAATGTTCTTCAAGCAATCCCTTCTCTTATCACTTCTGAGGAGAACTCTATTTTGACTGCTCTCATTACTATCAATGAGCTTCAACAAGTAGTTTTTAAAATGCAAAAAGGGAAAACCCTAGGTCCTGATGGTTTTCCCATTGAGTTCTACCAAGAGTTCTAGGATATCCTTCATGTTGATTTATTAGAGGTGGTGGAAGAAGCCAGGAAAGCCAAAGAAATTTTGAAGGTTATCAATAAAACTTATATTACTCTTGTTCCAAAAGCTCAAGAGGTTGATCATATCTCAACTTTTAGACCTATTGCTTTATGTAATGTTCTTCTCAAAATCATTACTAAAATCATGGCGAGAAAGGTTGAAGCCTCTTTTGCATAAGATTATTTCCCTAGAGCAAGGGGGTTATGTGGAAGGACGTCAAATAGTAGATGAGATAGTTCTTGCTCAGGAAGCCATCCATTCCATGGATATGCAAAAATCTCCTTCCATGTTCATTCGGTTAGACTTATCCAAAGCTTATGACAGAGTGGATTGGCACTTCCTTATCAAAGTTTTGAGGCAATTTGGTTTCTCTAAGGATTGGATGGATTGGATTATGGGATGTATCTCTTCAGTTTCCTACTTAGTTCTTATCAATGGTAGGCCTTCTCAGTCATTCCCAGCTTCCAGAGGTATTAGGCAAGGTGACCCGCTATCCCCTTATTTATTCATCATTCTTGTTGAATGCTTGGGTAGGACTATAACAAAAAAGAGGGAAAACAAAACCCTTGAGGGAGTTACCATTGCTCATGGAGCTAGACCTATCTCTCATCTTCAATTTGTGGATGACTCTACTCTTTTAGGTAAAGCTACAGTTAAGGAAGCTTCTAATATTAAGCAAATCATTAGCTGTTTTTCTAAGGCTACTGGGCAGTTGATCAATGAAGACAAATCTAAAGTTATTTTCTTTCATTGCTCTGCTAGACAGGAATCCATGGTCTTGGATAAATTAAGATATAAGAAGACCTCCCTTCCAATCACTTATTTAGGTATTCCCATAAATATTCAAAGGCAGAAAAATAAATATTGGAATTGGTTGTTGGACAAAGTCAAGAAGAAAATTGGAAAGTGGACCAACAGGTGGCTTTCTTCTAGGGGTAGAATCACCTTGGTAAAATCAGTCCTTCAAGCTATTCCTATTTATGTTTCTTCCATTTTGAATATCCCAAAGGTTGTTCTTCGAGAATTGGATCAAATCGAGTCATCGTTTCCTTTGGAGTGGTACTAAGGAGAAAAGAAAATGGGCCTTGGTGAAATGGGATACTTTATGTCTTCCTAAGAGTGAAGGGGGGTTAGGATTCCGGTCTTCTATTAATAACAACAAAGCTTTAGCTGCTAAATTATATTGGAGGATGTTGCATAACCCCAATGCTCTTTGGGCCAATAATCTCCGTGCTAAATACGTTGAGAACAAAAGTCCTGAAGACCTTGTTCGCTATCAACTTCCTACCAAAGGTTCTCCCATTTTAGCGAGTTCTTAAGACTGGTGAGGATTTGATAAAGAAAAAATTATTTTGGATCATTCATAATGGTCAACAGGCAAATTTTTGGATAGATTCTTGGGATGGTCACAAGCCTTTGATAACTCAATTTCTCGATTGGAGGCCTTGGATGGAGGAGCTTCACCGAGCTAATTGGATAAAGGTGGCTAATTACTATCGGTACCATACTGGTAATTCAAAGGTTGGTAGATATTGGATCCCTATTGAGGACTGGCCTATTCAAATCCCAGAAAGGCAAAGACAAGATATCCAAGGCATCCTTCATATGAGATCCCTCTCTTGGTCCCATGAAAAAGATTGTTTTGGATGGAACAACACTACTAAGGGTGAGTATTCAGTTGCTCAAGGTTATTTGACCTTATGCCATAATAATCCCAACCATTCTTCTGACATATTTTCTCGATTGTGGGCTCAAAAGCTCTGGCCTAAGGTGAGGTTCTTTAATTGGCTTTTATTGCATCGTAGGGTGCTTACTTGGTGAGCAACTTATGAAGCGTGGTTTTCATGGCCCTTTTAGATGTGAAATGTGTGAAGAGAATGTAGAAACTCTCAACCATATTTTTATTGAGTGTACTTTAGCCTCTGAGCTATGGAGGAGAATGGCCACTTTACTTGGCTTACAGTGGTCCAATTTTTTTACTTTTGAACAGCTTTGGAGGGATTGGCCTAATCAAGAGGGTGTTGATCATTTTATTAGGCAGTTAGTTTGGATGGGTTCTACCATTCTTCTTTGGAATATTTGGAATGAAAGGAACAACCAAATTTTTAATCAAGATAGGAAGGATATTCACTATATTTGGCAAAAGACCATAGCCAACTTAGTTGAATCGAGTCCATCAACTCCTTAATCACCCCCAAAACTCCCACCAAAGATGGGATCAAGTGATGCAAATATTGAAGATTAAATCTTCTAAGGGCAACCAACTTAAAGGGAATGTGAGTATTAGTAAGATGGATAGGACTAGAAATTGGCAACCTCCTCCTAAGGATTTTGGAAAAGTCAATACTGATGGAGCCTCTAGAGGGAACCCTGGAAAAGCCGGTGTGGGAGGAATTGGTAGACTTTCAGATGGCTCCCTGGTTTTTACTTTTGCTGAGAATTTGGGTATTCTTTCCAATAACCTTGCTGAGGGGTATGGTATCCTCAGAGGCCTTCAGGAGGCTACTAAGGTTGGATGGGAAAAGGTGTTAGTTGAGTCGAACTCTCAACTTATGATTAATCTCTTGAAGACTCCTTCTAAGAATCATAAGGTGGATTGGAGAATAAAAAGAATTATTGAGAAGATTCAATTAATCCAGATGGGATTTTTGAAAGTTGATTACAATCATGTGGTTAGAGATCAAAACAAGAGTGTTGATGCTTTAGCTAATTGGGCTTTGGATAAAGGTGATCTTACTTGTTATGGCCACCCTCCTATATGGTGGGCTTCTCAAATTAGGGAAGCTCTTCTTTCTATCATTTCTTTGGATGGCTCCAGTTTTGAAGGTACCTAGTTTCTTCTTGTTTTTTTTTTTGCTTCTCTTTGGTTCATTCAGTTTTTTTTAGTTCCCTAGCTCATTCTATTCTTTATTTTGTTTCCTCTGTTGATTCTTGCCTTATTAGTCTTCTGGTCTAGATAGGTCATTGTTATGTTCAATTTTTTTTTCTTTTTTGTTTTTTTGTTTAGTTTTTTAAGGTGGGTGGGTTCTTTTGTTTTGTTTTGTTTTTGTGTTCTTTGTGTTGTTTTTTGTTGTTCATGTGTTTTTGTTGTTTTGTGTTTTTTTATGTTTTTTGTTATTGTTCTTGTGTTTTTTTCGTTCTTGTTCTTGGGTTTCTCTTTGTTTGTGTTAATTCGTGTTTTTATGTGTGAGTGTTTTCTATGTTTTTTGTTTTTGTTTATTGTCTATTGTTGGTTGTTTTTTATTTTTATTTTTATTTTATTTTATTTTAATTTTTTAGGTTTTGGTTGTGTTTATTTTTCATGTTTTTTTTGGGTTATGTCTTTGTAGTGTTCTGTTGTTTTTGTCTTGTTTGTGTTTTGTTATGTGGTTCTTGTGTTTTTCTATGTGGTTTGTGTTGTGGTTTCTTTTATCTTATTGTGCGTGTTTGGTTGTGCTTTTGTTTTTGACACACTCAAGGAGCATGTTTTTTATTTTATTTTATTATTTTTGTTGTTATTTACTTATTTTTAAATTGGTTTTGTGTGTTTGTTTGCTCCTTGAGTATGTCAAAGGTGGTAGGCCAGGTCCGAGTCCTGGGCGTTTTTGGTGGAATGGATACCCCTGCCTCCTTGGGTCTTACCCGAAAGTGGCATCCCTTTTGGGATGTTTTCCACAAATAAAAAAAAAGTTAAGAGCAGATAAGAAAAAATAGAGTTCTATTTTGCTACTTGTTGGAAGAGAGTATCCTCTTTCCCGAGGATCAGCTTGGTCCAGAAGGGAAATGAGAAATCTCCAACCGGTAGCTAAATAAAGCGGGGAGAGAAAAATAGAAGCTTTATTTTTTGTTACTTGTTGGAAGAGAGTATCCTCTTTTCCTAGGACCAGCTTGGTCTAGAAGGGAAATGAGAAATATCTAACCGATCGATAAATAAAGCAAGGGCGGAGCTTGGAAGTAATCATAAGATAATAAAAAATAAAAAATTATATATATATAATGAAAAAAATTAAAAAAATTAAAAAGAAAAAAAATAGTTAGAATTTTATTTTAATGCCTTTAGTTTAGATTTTTCTTTTATGTTTTGCAAGATAGCATGAAGTGCGATGTAGACAAATAAGGAGGTATCTATGAAGATTTTGTGAATTGAGATTTATACATGGAGTTCATAATAAAACTATAAGAACTATCTCGTGTACCTGATCGTGTAGCATCCAATATAGTAGGTGAAAGCTAACAGAGTTTTACATTGGCAACATTAGCACTTGAAGGCAGGCTAAGTAACCCTGATCAAGCGAAAGACTTACAGTCTAAGTTGCTTATGAAACTTTAGAAAAAATTTGTTGCAAGGTGTGTGACTGTTACAACCTGAGTAAGTGAAGAGCAAAGTCAAAGATGCTACACCACGTACAAAATAGAGTCCCAAGATAATGTTCGAGTAACGGTCAATGAGATCCATTAACAATCACTTCACATTTGCGAGAGTGGATCAGACATCGGTATGGGGGATACCCCATACCATACTAGTAGTTTGAACGAATGTTCAATCATTCATTTAAAAAAAAGATAAGAAGAAAAAAAAAGAGAAAAAAAGAAAAAGAGAAAAGAAAAAAAAAAGAGAAAAAAAAGAGATAAAAGAGAAAAAAAGGGAGGATACGTGAAAATAAAAATAAAAAAATGAAGTGAAAGACACCTTGATCATCAAGAAGGCATATTTCGAATGAAGAAGGTGCCATACATTGGAGGCGTCTTCCGCATCAAGAATGCGCCATACATTGGAGGCACCTTCCGCATGAAGAAGGCACCACACATTGGAGGCGCCTTCCGCATGAAGAAGACACCATACATTGGAGGCGCCTTCCGCATAAGGAAGGTGTCATAGATTGGAGGAACCCTCCACATGAAGAAGATGCCATACATTGGAGGCACCTTTCGAGGCGCCTTTCGCGTCAAGAAGGCACCATACATTGAAGATGTCTTCCACAATAAGAAGGCACCTTCCACAACAAGAAGACGCCTTAACATCTATGGTTCCTTGATCCATTTTCCACATCTGGGTGGTTTGATGCCACAAGGAACAAAAAAAAAGTGAGAGGAATAAGTGATGAGGTGCCTTAATTGCATATAGAAGAGGTGCCTTGGTCAAATATATATAGGGGTATCATTACTGGTTTAATTAGCATGTGAGATGTATTTTTATATAACTTATGCATATAATTGATAGAAAATACGATATTATGCTTGACTGGTTTTTTTAGTGGAGATTGTGTATAAATGTAGGTTTTATTACTAATGTGGTGTTTTCCAGTCTACATCCACTTGGACCGGGCATCCTTTTGCTTTCAGAGACTAAGGCATGAGAGTAGGCACCTTCCTGATGGAGAAGGCGCCCAACAAAAGTAGGCACCTTCTTTATGGATAAGGCACCCAACAGAAGTAGGTGACTTCCTTATAAGGAATGCGCCAAGCAGAAGTAGGCGCATTTATTATGAATAAGGTGCCCAACAAAAGTAGGCACCTTCCTCATGAAGAAGGCACCTCCACGCCTCCATACTTTGTAATATTTACCAAGTCAGATTTGACCAATTGACCAGTGGGCTAAGGAGGAGGTTGCATGTGAAGACAATGTGGGAGATATTTTATTTCATTCATTATTATTAAAATATAATAAAGCATCCATTATTAAGTGATTGGCCGATTAAACTTTGAGGTGATTATTATTTTCTCATGAACATAATAGAGCGACAACTATCCAGTGAATCAATGCACGTGAACAGACAATGTGATAAATCAGGAAATTAATCTATTTTGCATTGGTGACTAAGATGAACAAACATGTGAATGGATTTATTACTGATATCATACATGTTATAATAAAAATAGAATACGCCTGATTTATCCTACAGGTAAAATTAGTGCATGATTGTTATTATTAGTGCATGATTGTTAGAATTGTCTGGCTGGAATGTTTACAACATATCTTTTGTAACTTCAAGTCTGAAATAGACTTGCCTAAATTTGTAACAGAGGAAGGTTGTGCATTGTATAAATGCACAAGTCTTCCCTGATGGAAACAATGATTAATTTTATGAGGTTATTCTATTTTATTTCTTGTCAAATTTATTAAGAGTGCAATTCCTCTTATTTGACCAAGCTCTACATGACTAGTGAGGCAGACTATCTATGGGAGCTTGGGCCCACTCCTTGCAGTAGTCCTCCCCTATTTATTTATGTTCTTTATTTTTTGTAGATTAGTTTATTGCTTTAGTTCTTGCTTTATTTAATTTAGTTGTGTGTGTTTATTTCCTTGCATTTTATTTTCGTAGTTTTATTTCCAGCACTTAGTTTTAGTTCGTAATTTATTTATTTAATTTTTTGCACTTAGTTTATTTAGTTTGGATGAAATCAAAATGTATAAACTTCCCCCACCAAACTAAATAAGGTACATCCAAATTCATTTCCTAACATTACAGGCATATATTGTATGTGACACTCAGAAATTTACGGACTTACCGGATTGATAATTTATGGAAGAGAAATGAATATTTTTTGGGACTTGAATTTCTACTCACCACTTATATTAACAAGAGAGACTTTAAAAATGCATAAATATGATCGGGATAGGATAAATATAATCATAAAAATAGCTAGCAATATGATTAAACAAACCACAAACATAATTGACAAATTAAGAAGATACAATGCACATCACTAACAAATAGGCTAACTAAAAAAATAAATTACATATACGTTGAATCCTTAATAACTGCCAATTATAATATAGTTTGTTATAATGTTGTGATATAATTATAAAATCATAATCTAATAATAAAATCAATTTCAACCTCTTAAATTTTGTGTGAATGAATCTCTTTTATTATTTTTAGTTCATTTTATAAACATCAAAAATGATCGCTCATGTTAATAAAAAATAAAATAATTTTAATTATAACTATGAGACCAAAACAATCTATAAGCAAAATTAAAAGTTGCATATCGTCTTATCATTGTTTTGAGTGCAAAACAATCTATAGGGCTAGAAGGTTTAATAATGTCCAAGGAAAAAATAAAGAAACTATATTTATTGAAAAAAGACTATCAAGTCAAAATTTTCATATCCACTTATCAAATTTTTGGTGCATTTCTATTATTGATTTTATTTAAATTTTTCCTTAATTTTTTCTATTTTTTATTTAAAAAGTTTTATTATCGACTCACTTTTTTTTTTTTAATGTATAATCATAAACGCACTCACCCCCTCACACACTCAACATACATCCATCCTTCACAACATACATCCATCCTTCACACACTCGAATTTGAATTTAAACTTCCAAAAAAAAAAAAAAATTAAAAAATAAATAAATAAATCAAAACTCTATTTTTAAATTTGTTTTATATACATTCTTGATGTTCTTATCTACTTCAACATTTCCTAACAAAATATTGTTTTTGTCTCCATCCCCTAGATAATTTTTTGTACACATGAATGAGTTTAAATTATTCCCTCATTTATTAGTGGAGTTTAAAAAATTATTTAATATAATACCACATTTAACCATTCGTTCCCTCAATTTCTTTAAGTTTAAAACTTTATTAAATTTAATACCACATTTAACCATTCATTAGATATTTTTTCTTATGTTTAATGTTTATTTAGTTAGGTCTGCCAACCTCTTTCTTTTAGATTAAAAAGCAGCTATAATAAAATTATTGAAAATATTAAAAATAGTGTTCTTTCATTAATATGGTATTAGATTTACTTATTTAACGGGAGGTTGGTGGATGTGAATATATTCCTCGACACTTGAGGAGTATTAATTTAACTTGTTGAAGAAATCGAGTTGCTTGTTAAAATGCCACGTGAAATATATATATTACTGCTTCTCCAAATATGAATAGTTATTTTTAAATTGAAGTTGTGGTGACCAACCATGCAACCATCTTTCCATCACATATTATATCTAATATTTCCATCCATAATGTTTTTTCCAATAATAAATTGGTAAGTATACTTACCAATGTGTTTACTGGTAAGTAAAAGAGTTTTGGTAAGTTGGTAAGTATATACATTATGAAATGAACGTTTTGCTAACAATAAATTGGTAAGTATATTAGCAAAACTCCATTTATTTCATGATGTGTTTTGCTAATAATAAATTGGTAAGTATATTCTAAATGAAACGCTTCTTCCATAATGCTTTTTGCCAATAATAAATTGGTAAGTATATTCCAAATGAAATTCTTCTTCCATAACATTTTTTTTGCCAACAATGAATTAAATAATGCCTTTCTTTTATTTAGCATCCTGCCAACATCAATATAAAGCATTAATTCAAACTAACTTTAATAAAAGCATTAAGTCAACATAGAAATGAATACCAAACCAATATGTAAAGAAATATTAGTGTGCCATGAGAAAAATAAATGCTATTCTTTTGTTTTATTTTATTCATTTTATTTTTATATTATATATTTTTATTCTTATTTGCCTTTTTTTATTTTTATTTTCTTCTATTTTTATTCTATTTTATTTCTTTATTTAAATTTTACTTATTTTCTGAAAATGATTGAAAATCCAACTAAGTTCATATTATTTACAAGCTCATTATATAGGCTCTAATGGCCCAAAATACATAACCAAACCCACCAAATCATGGATTTGATCCAATATGCTTAACCATAAGCTATAATAGTGCAAGGGAGAATGCACGTAACTTCTAAGCTAAGAAAGAAAGGAAAGATGCTAACTAGAAGATCCTTTTAGCTATCTTGAAGTACACACTTCCTACTTTGAGTTCACACTTCCTAACTAACACTCCTAAGTGACAACTAGAAGACAACTAGTGCCCACAAGTGTATGTGAGAAAGAGACTCACTTACAATATTAATTTGCAAGAAATAAACTATGCAAACCTAGCTAGGAACTACTAGAGGGGTCATATGAGTGATCAAACATCAATCCTCATCATGCCTCCCCACAATAGAAGCATTGGCCTCCAATGCTTTCAGAAGAGTAGGAAAGTCACGGGACATCTGATGAAAAGAAATCCAACGAGCCTGATGCGGAAACTGTCCTCGTCGAGCCACAAGATATGAGGTGGTAGACCCCTGGCGAGTCTGTCGAGTCTTCGTGTCATAGATCTGATCGAAATCCAATGGTAACTGAGAATCAGGAACCACGTCCACAGGATGACTGATAGCTGGTGCGGTCTCCAATGTAGAGTCAAAGTACAACTTCAAAAGATCTACATTGATGACGTCATGAATTCCCAAGTGTGCGGGAAGATCAAGGCGAAAAGCATTCTCGGACACCTGTTGAAGAATAGTATAAGGCCCATAGCGAATCGGTTTGATTTTACTATGAGTCTTATCAGTAAAACGTCGCTTGTCAAGATGCAACCAAACTTTGTCACCAACCTGAAATGGATGAGGAATTCGATGTCGATCCATGGCCTTTTTCTGCTGCTGTTGTGTCTTTTGCAAAATCTCAATCACCTTTGATTGAATATTGTGCAAGTGCTGAATAAATGAGTGTGCCTTGTCTTGCTCCTTCTGAAGATGTGAAGTGACAGGAGAAGGCAAAGACAAAGGTAACTCATAAGGTGCCAAGGGCTGAAATCCCATACAAACCTCAAAAGGTGAGTGACCTGTAGAAGAATGTAGGGCCCTATTGTAGGCATGTTCAATATGAGTGAGACTCAAGTCCCACTTTGTTGGTGAAGCATGATGATAGATTCATAAACTTTGCACAAGGGTACGGTTTACCACTTCAGTCTGCCCATCTGACTACGGATGATAGGCGATGGAAAAGTTAAGGGAAACTCCCAAAATTTTCCACAAAGAACGCCAAAAGTGACCCACAAAGCATGAATCATGATCCGATATAATGCTGGTAGGTAGACCAAAGGAACGCCAAATGCTGTCAAAGAACAATTGGGCTAAGTCTGTTGCAGAACTTGTCTTGCGACATGGAATAAACTTAGCCATCTTACTGAATCTGTCAACCACCACGAACACACAATCATGTTGTCGCACTTTCATGGGAAAACCACTAACCAAATCCATGGAAATGCTTTCCCAAGGATGGGAAGGAATGGGCAAAGGCATGCCTAAGCCAAACTTCCTGTTAGCTGGTTTTGAACGACAACAAACTGCACCATTGTTTGAGAAATCTCAACACATCCCTCTGCATTTTAGGCCAGTAAAAAAATCTTTGCAAGTGATGAAGTGTTTTGTGCTTCCCAAAGTGACCACCATAAAGTGTAGAATGAGCTTCCTTAAGAAGTGACACTCTAGGCTCACAAGGAACACAAACCTTGTCCAATTTGTAAAGAAGTCCTTCTTTGATGTAGAAATCTTGGAAAGGACGCAAATTGGAAGAAGAAGGCTTACTCACTTGCTCAAATATTTTCCCAAAATCAGGATCCTGTGAATACTGATTAGGCCAAGTCTTAAATCCCAAGTGTGAAGTGGACATAACTGTTAAGGCAAGAGCGGCAGGAGGCCTACTCAAACAATCAACAATAGTATTACTCTTCCCCTTTTTGTACTTGATCACCAAGTGAAATTGTTGGAGGTAAGAGGCCCACTTCATATGTCTTGATTCTTCAATTTTACTTTGAGATTGTAAAAACTTGAGAGGCATATGATCAGTGTGTACTATTGTATATTTTCCCAAAAGATAATGTCTCCAGTACTTGATAGCTTGAACTAATGCATACAACTCCTTGTCATATGTAGAATAGTTCAACTTAGCAGCAAAAAAAGTTTCTGAATGATAAGCAATTGGATGACCATTCTGTTTGAGCACAGCTCCTAAGGCAACTTTAGAGGCATCCGTTTCAATCTCAAAAGGTTGAGAGAGGTCGGGTAAAGTTAACACAGGTGTTGTACAAAGTTTCTTTTTGAGTTTCTCAAAGGCAATCTCTTGGCTTTTCTCCCAATGAAATGGAACTTTAGACTTAGTGAGATAATGCAATGGAGCTGCAAGAGTGGAATATTGAGGAATGAACTTGCGATAAAAATTCGCAAGTCCTAGGAAACTCCTTAACTCAGTGAGAGTTGAAGGAGGGGACCACTTAAGTAAAACATCAACTTTCGTGGGATCTACCTGAATTCCACTTTCACTAATCACATAACCAAGGTAAGAAACTGAAGTATTGCCAAAAGAACACTTGGAAGAATTGGCATATAATTGATTCTTCGCAAGAAGATCAAGTGTATGATGGATATGCCCAAGGTGTTCCTCCCAAGTTTTTGAGAATATCAATATATCATCAAGATATATTATTACAAATTTGTCAAGTACATCACGAAATACATCATTCATCAACCTCATGAAGGTTGCAGGAGCATTAGTAAGACCGAAGGGCATGACCAACCATTCAAAGAGGCCCATCTTCGTCTTAAAAGTTGTCTTCCATGTATCCTCAGCTTGGATACGCACTTGATGATATCCACTTTTGAGATCTATTTTTGAAAAGAACTTAGCTCCTTGGAGCTGATCTAATAAATCATCAATGCGTGGTAGTGGATATCTATTCTTTACAAAAATTCTGTTCAAAGCACGAAAATCAATGCACAATCTCCAAGTGCCATATTTTTTAAGAACCAACAAAATAGGTGAGGCACAAGCGGAAGTACTTTCCTTAATGAAACCCTTAGACAACAAATCTTCTATTTGCCTTTTAATTTCTTCATTTTGCAAAATAGATTGTCTATACATGGGTGCATTAGGTAGTGAAGAACCAGGAATGATTTCAATACTGTGATTAATTGTGCGAATTGGAGGAAGAGACTTTGGCTCCCGAAATATGTGTGAGTAATTTTGCAATATTTTATCCATTGAAGAGTGTTGCTTTGGAATGGAAGTGGATGTAGGAGTGTTTTGAGAGCGAATGAAAATTAGAGCAACGTCACCACCTTTTTTAATTGCCCTTTTTGTTTGCTTGGAATTTAGAATGATGTTAGGAGTGTTGGTGCTTTTAATGAGAAAGACCTTACCATATTTTTGAAGTGTGTAGGTTCTTTTGAAAGCATCATAAAAAGCTCTCCGATCATACTGAAAAGGTTGTCCAAGCAAAATCCCACAACAATCCATAGGAGTCACATCACAAGTGACTTGATCTATGAAATGTGGGCCAAGTGCAAATTTTAATGTGCAAGTGTGAGTGATTTCTGAGCCCCTTCCACTATCCTTCCAACCCAAAGAATAAGGTTGAGGATGAGGCTCCATAGGTAACTTCAATCGCTCGACAATGGACCTCGCAATTAGATTTTTCTACGAGCCATTATCCACTATACAATCTGTTGCAAAATTATGGAGCAAATGAGCTCGAGTGATGAACAAAGCATCACGAGCGCCCCCTGATGAACTTACATTTACCAAGGTAACCTCATTGAGCTTACCTCGTAATTCCGTGTATACTCTACTTTCTCCTACTGACTCAAGGGGACCTTTGGAAGCATCCTCCTCTTGAGTAGTGATGACTAAACTCTTCTTCTTAAGCTTAAAACAATCAGCTTTTTCATGACCTTTTTTCTTACAATAGTTACAAAAATTTTTAGAAGAAGAAGGTTTGGAAGAAGAAGAAGAAGAAGAAGGAGTAGAAGCGGAAGGAGAAGGAGAAGAAGGAGATGGAGAAGAAACATTCTTCTTTTGAGCAAAATTCTTCTTTTGTGAGAAAGAACTATTCCCTTTTGATGAGTTTGCAACCACTTGAGTAGCAGGTGTGTGGAATGCCTGCGAATGTGCTTTGAACTTGTCCTCCGCAAGTTGCGCCTGGTTGAAAACTGAATCCAATGTTTCCATAGAAACAAACATAATTTCCCTGTACAAATGCTCCAACAAGCCACTTTGAAATTTGAGAATCAAAGCTTTAATATCTTCCTCCACATTCAAAAGTATCCTGTACCTATTGAATTGAAAGATATATTCCTGCACAGTCAT
Source organism: Wollemia nobilis (assembly GCA_028583015.1). Lineage (NCBI taxonomy): Eukaryota > Viridiplantae > Streptophyta > Pinopsida > Araucariales > Araucariaceae > Wollemia > Wollemia nobilis. The sequence goes on from JAQPPZ010001641.1 coordinate 4,222,877, forward strand.
ATTAGGACCTTGTCGAAATCGAAACCACTTAATTACCAATTCCTTAGAATAATTGGAAGGATAAAAATTGGTCTTAAGACAGTCTACAAGCTCATCCCAAGAGGTGAGTTCATCATGACCTCTTTTTCTTTCAACAAGTACTTTAGCTAAACCAGAAAGTTTTAGCTTAGCATATGGAACCATATCCTCATCTGAAAGTTGAGTGTAAGAAAACCAAGAACTCATGTCAAGAATCCAACTATTCAAGACTTCAGGGTTCCGGGATCCATCATAAAGTGGCACTTCACAATGAACTCTCAGGCGAGAATCATGAGCAGAAGTTGAAGCATTGTGGACAGAAATGTCATTTACCTTCATTGCAAGGTTACCGAGGACTTCTGCCATGGTAGTATCATTAGCTTTATCGGCTAAAGCATTCACAACATGTGCAAGTTCTGCCACTTGGGCAGCCAAGTCAGAAGCCATGTGAAACCGGGTATAAGCCAGAAGTAACAAGGACAAAAACACTTAAAAATCAGGGTAAAATCTGAAAATACCCTGTTACAATGCAGTGCCTTGAAAATTACCCCTAAGGCTAAATATTTGTAAAAATTTAAACTAACCTAAGGTTATAAATTTCATAATTTATTAATTTAAAAATAACTTAATTAAAAATTAAATTTTAATTAATCAAAGATTAATTAATTTAATTAAGTTATTAAAAAAATTAAATTAATAAATTAAAAAAATTACATGCAAACCTTAAGAATAGTAAATTTAAAAAATAAACAAATGTTACCCTTGGTTTTGCCGAAACTGCACTCCACCCTCTGTTGCATGAAATTCTGAAACTGTTGTTGCACATTTCTCAAGGCGGTGCTAGTTGTCAACTTCGAGTTTATTGCTTGTTGTTGCATGCTTCCCGAGGCGGCACTACAAAAAAAAATTTAGGTACAATTTTGCGTCGGGCAAAGACAATTCTGTAGGGGGCCAACCGTGGGAGCGACAACAATTGCCACCCATCGGTCGAAGGTCTGGCCTGATAGGCTCCAAGGCCTGTCAGCACCAAGACGGCACAGGCACGGGTGTTGGCACGGTTGTTGGTTGCCCACACATGGACAGCCATGGCCCCCAGATGCTGTCGAGCCTAATAACATCTACTACAGGCTCTGCACCAATCAGTGCTGCCGTAGGCACTATGACACAGACGTTGTCGCCTGACAATGTCTACCGTAGGTGCTGGCACCTGACAACACTAATGTAGGTGTTGTCTCCTAACAGAGTCTATCATAGGTGCTAGCACCTGACAGCACTAACGCAGGCATTTTCTCCTGACAGCATCTGCTGCAGGTGCTGGCTATCTGGCTGTCAGGCTAGCAGGGCAGCGAAGTTGTGTGCGTCAGCCTGACGTGCACAAAAAGTCCCACGTGCTACCGACCAAGCACCCACGAGTGCTGGATCACAGCTGAAAAGGGCAAAACAGGCCCTTCGGCTAAATTTTTTTTTTTTTTTACAATAAAATTATAATTAATATATCAAAAAAAATAATATATTAATTAAAATTAAGTTTTCTAAATAAAAATGAAATTTTAAATTAACCAGAAGGGTTAATTTAACAACATGAAAAACTTAAATTTTTACAAATATTAGCAATTTTTGAAGGTAAATTACCTTCAAATTTTCCTAACAAATTGCTAATTTTCTTTCATATCACCAAGACCCCTTCAGTAGCTCTCCTTTCAAGATCCAGTCGACACACGACCAGCGTTTGAAAGGCAACTAGACCCAAGTCGACACACGACCTGGTTTAGGTGATGCTTGATCTTCAAGACTCCAAAATGGCAGGAACAAATGGCTCCCTAATGCGTATTTCACCGTAGGAGTAGTCCAAACCTGCCAAGGGATTTTTGTAAGAGAGGAATCGGGGTAAAATTTTCCTATACCTCTTGAGCATAAGCAAAAATTTGGAACGAGGAGTTTGACGCCTAAGGAACTTCCTTCTGCGAATGGTTTTCAAGCTCCCCTTGAGCTTGAACCGAGTCCTCAATGAGAAAGAATTTCTCATGAAAAACAATCTATCTCCTTCCCTCTCACCTCACAAGCCCTAGTGCAAACATAAACTAGGCTCTGATACCAATGAAAAGGATTGAAAATCCAACTAATGTTCCTATTATTTACAAGCTCATTATATAGGCTCTAATGGCCCAAAATACATAACCAAACCCACCAAATCATGGATTTGATCCAATATGCTTAACCATAAGCTATAATAGTGCAAGGGAGAATGCACGTAACTTCTAAGCTAAGAAAGAAAGGAAAGATGCTAACTAGAAGATCCTTTTAGCTATCTTGAAGTACACACTTCCTACTTTGAGTTCACACTTCCTAACTAACACTCCTAAGTGACAACTAGAAGACAACTAGTGCCCACAAGTGTATGTGAGAAAGAGACTCACTTACAATATTAATTTGCAAGAAATAAACTATGCAAACCTAGCTAGGAACTACTAGAGGGGTCATATGAGTGATCAAACATCAATCCTCATCATTTTATCTCCTTTTTAAATTTTAAATTTGATTTAATTAATTTCAAATGTTTGAATTGGTTTAATTCAAAATATTAAACAAAAAGTAAAATAACAAAAAATAAGAAATAACCTAACCAACACACTAGACAACTTAAAAGAAACCAAAAGGAGACACTAGTCAACACACCAGCCTATTAAAATTATCACACAAAGAAACTAAAATTCAACAAAAATTCCAAAAATTAAAGGTGGGTCCCCAAGTTTGGGGCTAGTTGTGTGACAGTCACAACACTATCACTTTTAATGCTTCTTCTAATGTTGTCCAAGAAACTACTACACACACAATTTTAAGTTATAAATAATTAAATTTTGGAAGAAGCATGGCTAATGATTGGTCTTCACTTTTGTTTCATCCTCTTTAACAATTTTAAAGAGATGCATTGATAGACTATCAAAAGGAGAATAGTCAAATTGAAGTAGCATTAATTTATCCTTAAATGTATAGCAAAAATATTAGTAAAATATAATAGATGTAAAAGCAAGTAGAGACATAGCCAAAAGTTCAAGGTTGTACATGTTTGAAAAGTGGACAATAGGAACAACCAGGGTTATGCATAGTGGTTATTTATCGCCAAATTGCCTAAAATTAGAATTTTTAAAATTTTGAATTGGCTAATATTTGGAACCCTTGACCAGGGCCAATTAGCCAAAAATTTCTAGGTGTAATTTTTTTTGGGTCAATTCGCCCCAATTTTATAATAATTTGATCACTTTAAGTTTAAATTTCCAACATCATCCCTAACAATAGTGAACCTTCTACATGTGTTTGGACACTATTCACTTGAATTTCAAAACTTATTTGCCAAATTTTTATAAACACATTTTGGGGTCGATACCTTATGCATAACCCTAGGAACAACATAATCAACCCTAGGAAATGTCCTAAGTGGATGTGGATGATCATTATTAATACCTCATTTATTTGAATACAATAAGGATTACATTTGAGGTATGATTATTCAATAATAAAGAAACCACATCATGATATAGAGAGCCTACTTTGAAAGAGAAAGAAGCACAAATCAACAATCTTCAATCTAGATATGACTCACAAAAATAAAGGTCAAGTACTTGGAAAGTGCAAATTTGAGTCATGTCAACCAATAACCAAAAAAAAATCTCAAAATGAATTAAAGCTTAAAAACCAAATCCTAAATTGGATTGTAAACAAATGTAATGCCATTGTTATGGAAATATTAAACCTATATTACCAAGAGAGACTTTAAAAAGGCTTAGATATGATTAGGATAATCATAAAAATAGGAACCAAGATATCATAAATAATAACTAGCAATATGATTAAGCAAACCATAAACATAATTGACTAAACTAAGCAAATATAATGCACATCACTAACTAAATAGACTAACTAAAAAAGTAAATTACATATATGTTGAATCCTTAATAACGATCAATAATAATATAGTTTGTTATAATCTTGTGACATATAATTATAAAAATATTGCTCAAATACAATCATAATGTAATAATAAAATCAATTTCAACCTCTTAACGTTTGTGTGCATAAATCCCTTTTATTATTTGTAGTTATTTTTATAAACATCAAAAAATGATCCTTGGAAAAGCTAGTGCAAGAGGAATTAGTAAACTTTCAGAAGGCTCCCCGATTTTTACTTTTGCTAAGAATTTGGGTATTCTTTCCAATAACCTTGTTGAGTGGTATGGTATCCTCAGAGGCCTTCAGGAGGCTACTAAGGTTGTATGGAAAAAGGTGTTAGTTGAGTCTGACTCTCAACTCGTGATGAATATTTTAAATAATCCTTCTAATAATAATAAGGTTGATTGGACAATAAAAAGAATTATTGAGAAGATTCAATTAATTTAGAGGGGATTTTTGAAAGTTGATTACAATCATGTGGTCATAAATCAAAACAAAATTTCTGATGCTTTAGCTAATTGGGCTTTGGAAAAAGGTGATCTTATTTGTTATGGCCTCCCTCCTAGATGGTGGGATTCACAAATAAGGGAAACTCTTCTGACTCCAGTTCTGAAGGTACCTAGTTTCTTCTTGCTTTATTTTTGCTTCTCTTTGGTTCAGTCAAGGTATTCCAGTACCCTAGCTCAAAATATTCTTTATTTTGTTTCCTTTGTTGATTCTTGCATGAAAAGTCCTTTGGTCTAGAAAGTTCTTTTTTGGGGGGGGTTGGTAGTTCTTGTTTTTTTTCTATTTTTTTTTGTGTTTATGTATGTTTATGTTATTTCATATTTTTTGTGTGTAAGTGTTTTCTATGTTGTTTTTTTTGGTCTACTATCTGTTGTTGGTTGTTTTTTCATTTTTATTTTATTTATTTATTTTTTAGTTTTTGTTTGTTTGTATTTTTCATTTTTTTTTTGGTTATGTCTTTGTAGTGTTCTGTTTTTTTTGTCATGTTTGTGTTTTGGAATGTTGTTCTTGTACTTTTTCTATGTGATTTGTGTTTTTTTTTAATCTTATTTTCTGTGTGCTTGGTTGTGATTTATCTTTATGACACACTCAAGGATCATGTTTTGTATTCCTATTTTTATTTATTTATTTATTTTATATATTATTATGTGTTTATTAGCTCCTTGAGTATGTCAAAGGTGGTAGGCCAGGACCACCGTGCCCTGGGAAATTTTGGCGAAATAGATACCCTTGCCTCCTTGAGTCTTACCCGAAAGTAACATTTCTTTTGAGATGTTTTCCAAAAAAAAAAAAATGATCCCTCATGTTAATTAGTTATATATATATATATATATATATATATATATATATATATATATATATATATATATATATAATTTTAATTATATCTATGAAACCAAAATAATCTATAAACAAAATCCAAAAATATAATTTTAATTATGCTTATAAGACCAAAATAATCTATAAGCAAAATCCAAAGCTGCATATCTTCTTATCATTGTTTTGATTGAAAAACAATCTACATGGCTAGGAGGTTTAATAATGTCCAAGAAAAAAAATACAAACTATAAACTATATTTATTGAAAAGACTATCAAGTCAAAAGTTTCATATCTAATTATCAAATTTTAGTGCATTCCTTCTATTATTGATTTTATTAAAAAATTTCCTTGATTGTTATATTTTTTATTTAAAAGATTTTATTATCAATCTCATTTTTTATGTTTTGTGATGTATAATCATACATACTCACACTCACACTCACATACATCCACCCCTCACACATTAACACATGTCATTGTTTTTGAACCTTGAACCTCCAAAAAATCAAAATTTATTTTTTTTTAATTTTTTATATGCATTCTTGATATTCTGTCTACTTCAACATTTCATAACAAAATATTGTTTTTGTCCCCGTCACCTCTAAAAAATTATTTTTGATACACATAAACAAGTTTAAATTACTCCCTCACTTATTATTTGATTTCTTTAATGGAGTTTAAAACTTTATTAAATGATTTCTTTAATGGAGTTTAAAATTTTATTAAATTTAATGGCACATTTAACTATTCATTTCTGTTTAATGTTTATTTAGTTACGTCTGCCAACCTCTTTCTTTTATGTATTTCGATCATCTTTATTATAACTTTTCTTTTAAAAAAAATAACATTAAAAAATCAGCTATAATTGAAAATATTAAGAAAATAGTGTTCTTTCATTAAAAGGTATTAGATTTACTTCTTTAACTGGAGGTTGGTGGATGTGAACATGTTCCTCAACACTCGAGGAGTACTAACTTGTTGAAGAAATCCAGTTGCTTGTTAAAACGTCACGTGAAGCATATATATTACTGTTTCTCCAAATATGAATTGTAATTTTTAATTGAAGAAATCCAGTTGCTTGTTAAGACGCCACGTGAAGCATATATATTGCTGCTCCAAATATGAATTGTAATTTTTAAATTAAGTTGCCGTGACCAACAATGCAACTATCTTGTAAGGCTACATGTTTGTAAAATGTTTTCCATCACATATTATATCTAATTGTATAGTGGAAGTGGATAAGATCATTGCATATGATAAAAGGAGGATGTTGAAAACTGTGGAAAGAGGATAAGATTATTGTGCATGTTATAGCAACTTGCATTATTCATTAACCAAAATTTATTACAAAATTAATTTTCTACCAATTTTATATAGCCATTTAAGACGTTGGAGATCAGAACCAGTCTTCCCTCCAATCAGAGATGCATGAGAGTTACGTGATTGTTTGTTATTTTTCCCTATGTAAACAATCTTATTAAATTGGCTATAACATAAACTTTTGTAAGTTGACTCTCTTACAAGGTTTGTTTTCTATCCTCCAATGTTTCTCCGTGCAATTGAACATAATTCTATTGAAAGACCAACTCTAAGGAATCCCATTAGCAAATTCATTCCTAACAGTCTTGTTAAGGTTTTCAATCTTTTTACAATTCTTTCCAAGTCAAAATGACATGGTGCCTACCTCACACCCACTTATAAAAAGAAATAAAATTCTAATTAAACTTGGTATCCTTGCGTGTAAGGAAGATCCAGTGAATTTGGCCCGTGGGATCCTTAAAATGATTTTCATTCTGTTCATAAGAGAATCGAGTTGACAACTGAAATGACTGTATTGATGTGATGGCGACTCCGTTATCTTCTCAAGTGGCGAGCAACGAGGACGGAACTCTCAATTTTTTTACACTTACAACCTTATCCATGTGACTATTTAACTAACATTGATTTTGGCTCAAGTAGCAGCCGAATCAGTTAGGCTGCCATGGAATACTGTGATCACACTTCCATAATAATTCATTAACATTAGGGAAAAATACAGTTTAAAAAGCACACACAATCTTATTGAGTGTGTCATTTCCAGGAATTTAACCCGCCAATTTATTAGTATCAATGGATTATCTTTTAGAAGTAATGACATTAATTTATTGGAAACGAAGTTACCATCAACATCATGGTTTGAGCAGGTAAAGCGTTGGGATCGTTAAGATAAGCGTTCAATCCAATCCATTATGGGCCATGCATGAAAAAACAGAACATCATGTGGACGTGGCATGTGAACGTGGCATGTGAATGGGTCGACACATCACCCGGGTAAACAGAAGTTTATATTACTTTTCATTAGGTCAGCTCCTCTATGTTAGTCCACAACGCCATAAAACAAATTTGCTGAGCAGGAAAACATAGCTTTCAAAAAATCTTCATCCTCCCTTTACTTCGTGTATATCTATTGAGAGATGTGGTGCTATCTGTTAATTCGTTGGATTATGTTTAAAAGAACCATTGGGCAACAGTGGGAAGTTTGTCACGGGTGTTACCTCTGTGAATTTGGTGGAATAGTTATGAAAATCTTATTGGATATCAGGGCCGTTTTTTGGCAGATGGTGTTATCCATTCATAAATGAGGGTGCCCTTTATACCATATTTAGCTAAGTAGCTCTTGAGTTTCTGTGGGTTGAAATCCCTTGCCTCTATTTCAGTCTCTGTACTCTAATCATCATACCACCATGTGTTTCTTATCTCCCGCCGACATTAAGTCAGTTATAGCCTCTGCCAACCTTAAGTCAGTTACAGCCTCTGCTGCTTTTCAATTATTCATGACTGATTTTTCAATTCCATCATTATGAGTAAATTGCATTGCATTTTCCATAAGAGAAGTCTCTACCTTCATTGAAATTTGTTTTTTTTTTCAACCTTGGAAAGCTGTGAAGTACTCAGCAAGAGATCCATGGCCGAAATACTTCACCAAAAATCTTGTGTTGTTTGTCAGTCTATCTTAAGAAGGTCCTATAGTGATTCAGCTACTCAGATCAAAGGCAGAGAAGAGGTACTGATCATGTTGCTTTATAGTTTAACCATATCTCTGCTTCCTGTGGGAATTTGAAGTTTTTTTTTGCAATTTCATAGACTATCTACAACTGCTGAAGTTGCCATGTTTTCATGACATATTCCACTAAGGCAGACAAACATAGCCAAATACTTTTCTGTGTGAGGATTCATTAAATATTACAATGCCCAAGATGGGTGTGAAGGATTTGAATCCCATTTCACCACCCACTTAACTTATCTTCTGCTTTTGTTGAGCAACAGCCAATTTCTTCTCAAATATTCAGTTCAACCTTACTCAAAAAAAAACATTTTTTTTTTTTGTTGTTGTGTTCATTATTCTTACCTTCTGGGATTTTTGGTCTTTGGTAGTGGATATGATCTAGTACACACTGTATGATCACACTGCTTCACGAAGGATTTGGAATGCTAATGCTGGCATGGCTTTTGTGACTTGTCTAAGAGCCATTGAATGGGGTCAGTTGCTAACATTATGAGCAGAATGCTACGGAGGTGATTTACTTACGTGTTGGCATAGAGCATAGTTTATGTCACCTCAAATTAATAAGCCATGGGTTCTGAGTACAAATCCTTTATTAGGAAATGCATTTACCGTTATTTTGTTCCTGAAATCTCTTTGTGAACATGCTTTCCCTGTAAGTTTCCCAAGTTCGTTATGGGAAGACTAGCCTTTGACTTTCCAGATAAAAAGCTCCTTTACTTGAGCCTGAATCTCTTCTGAAGGTCTTCTGTGTCTTGTTTTCTTATGGAGACCTTTCCTTGCGTACTGATTTAAAAAAAAAAAATTCTGCAGCCTCGGTGTACAGCATGTTCAACGGCCTCTAAAGCCTTGGGAAAACAGAAAGAACAACAGATGGTCCTGCACCGTGAAGGGCATCATCAAGGTGGAAGTACTCTGAACGCTGTAAAAGGTATCCATTCCTGCACCCCTTTTACCTGTTTATCTTATACCTTTTACTTCTTTCTTTTCGAATTGAGAGTCCTTGAATAATAGGCCCTTTAGCCGTTCTTTTATTATTTCATGGTCAAAGTTGCCGTTCTTTCATTATTTCTTGGTAAAAGTTGGATATGATTTATTGTGAGCCCTACAAAATTAAAAAATAATTAATAATATCAAATATATTTATACAAATTTTATAAATAATTAATAATTATTTAAAAGTATGTTTATTTAATTTTTTATTATTTATAAAATTATTAAAATTATTTTCGATAAAACCAGAGTTCAATCCCACAACAGATGTATATAAAAAATATTAAAATTTATTTAATAAAATATTTTTTTATTAAAAAAATCGCTCATCGAGCAAATCTATGGTAATTTATGGTTTCATATTCGTTGATGATAGGTTAGGATCTGAAGGTCAGAGCTGAACTCCTACGATTCATTTCGAATAATTTATTTATAATTATTTGGTTTGCATAAATAAAAAGTTATTAAAAATCTTTCCAACAAAAAAATTAATCACTAACGTATTTTTATGAACAATAAAATATTAAATTAAAACTTAAAAACTTAATATTATTATGTATTTTTTTAAACTTTATTTTTAGTTAAAATAATTGAACAAATATTCAAAGACTTTCAAACATTGTTTTTAGTTAAAACCCCAGTGTTTTTTGGACAATAAAATGTTGAGTTAAAACTTAAAGATTTATTACTATTATGCATCTTTTTTAAAGTTTGTTTTTTTTTTAAATGTTTACCTAAATATTAATTTTTTTTTAATATAAGAGAATTAGTTACAACTATTATTTTTAATAACTAGTAAATGTAAATTTTAAACCATAAGAACGGCTATTAATAAATTTACCCTTATTGGGTCAGGGTCATCGTTCTTGTTAGCTCGACATGAGATGGGGACCACCAGTTGCTTGAGGTTTCTTACGTCTTCGGTCTTGATCAATGTCACTTATGAGTCTCATTCTTGTCCAGGGTCACCTATCTGTCTCGTTCTTGTTAAGGGGTTTGTATGTCTTTGGTCATCGTTCTTGTTAGCCCGACATGAGATGGAGACCACCAGTTGCTTGGGGTTTCTTACGTTTTCGGTCTTAATCAAGGTCACTTATCAGTCTCATTCTTGTTCAGGGTTATCTATCTGTCTCGTTCTTGTTAACCCGACATGAGATGGCGACCACCAGTCGCTCCGTGTTTGTATGTCTTTGGTCTGGATCAAGGTCTCTATCTATCTCGTTCTTGTTGACCTGGCTTGACATGAGATGGGAACCACCAACCGCTCGGGTTAGTACCATGTCTTCTTAAAAAAAAAATTTAAACATTTAAATAAATATTCAAAGACTTTCAAACTTTATTTTTAATTTACATAGGAGAGTTGATTATAGCTACTATTTTTAGTAACTAGTCAGCAACTTAGAGTTTATAAAAACTGCTCCCAATAAATCTATGCGTCTAGTTCTTCTTAACTTTGCAAACTATTACCTTTGCAAAGGGTTGGCTTCCCCAAAGTTTGAACCTAGGTCTCTCCTTGGTAAATGCCCAAGCACACCTACACTTACCAATCCACCTAATCTTCAAAAATAAAACTTCGTTCTTTTTAAAACACTTATTTTTTAAAAAATTTAATACCTCCTATAAAATTTAAACTTGAACCTCTCACACTAAAAAAAACTTCTTCTACACAAAAACCCAAAACCTGGATCTCGACTACAACAAACATTATATTTTTTTTATTTTTTAATTGCTTGTAAAAGTTTCGTTTTGCTGTGAGGACTGACAGAGAAAGAAGAAAGCGACATCCAAAGGAACGTCAAGAGACAAAATCATGGAGACGGTCCAGAACGCTGCTTCCTCGGCTCGTCTTTATACTACGGAGGACCTGACGAGCTTCCTGACGTGCTCAAAGAGAAAAAGGAAGGTCAAAATCGGGTGAATTATCAGCTGAACTTCATTATTATTTTTTCTTTTAACTTATGCTTGTGAAGTAGTTCACAGCAATTATTGATTAATTGGGCCCTAGCAGATTGAGATGGAAGTGAAGCAACTGGAAGAGGCCATGGACCCACTCAACTTGGAGTTCACAACAAGAGGGAATTGGTGGGAAGGTCAGTTCAGTTGTGCCCAACATACGCATATCACTTTACTATCTTACTTTTTTCTATTGAATTCTCCTCAGTGGGTACATTGGTTAAGCTCGCATCTAAGAACTGTTGTCCTTAAAATAGTCATTCCATCTGATAGAAACTCATTCAGACCTGCGTTTTCATACACGATTGAAGTTGGCCATTGATTAAATTTTGAAAGCATATACCATCACCTATTAAAGGACTATAAAAAAATGTACAATAGTTTAAGTACAAGTATTTTATTGGGCTTGCAAATATTATAAACTAGAAGTTTGGATTGTGATAGGTTCTCTTTACTATTAAATCTAGGGATGCTGGAGAGACTAACGGCAACTTTTTCTGTTGAGGTAAGTTCTATTGGTTTGGCTTGTTTAGCGCACTGTTGATCTGGTGAAGTGGGTGCTATCCTTTTTTCATTTTAAGGTAAAAACTGAAGAAAACTATTGTGGGATTTTAATTCAGGGATGAGGATGATTTTCAAGAGCTGGATTTGGTCTAGAATGGTATACATATATATTTGTTGGCACTGTTGTAGAGTGCAAAGCGTGCATGGGTATGGATTAGGCTCAAATTGTACAGTTTGGGATTTGCCAATAAGTGTACATCTATCATCTCTGAGGTTTTTGGCTCAGAGAACATGGGTTTCTCCGCTTGCAGTGAAGTTCAAAATGTTAAATTACCATTGAAAATGCTTTAGCATACCGTTGATCAAACTATAGTTATATGGAGGTGGAGGTGAAACATGTAGAGTTCCAAACATGGTCGATGTAGTCCTTCTCAGCCAGGAGGTTGGTTAGGTGGAACTAAGACGTCTTGAGAAATCTAGCACGCTGAAGATGAATGACCTACTAATAAGAGAAAAAAAATAATATTCATAACTAATTCTGGTAGGACCAATAACCTTTCTTCTAATCATAAAAATATTATTAAAAAACAGGAATGCACCTTTTTATTCTAATTGGTTGCCCCATTCAATGTCATAAGAATTTTATAAAAGAAAACATGAATGCAACTTTTTGTTTCTAAGTGGTTGGACCATTCAATGTCAATACCCACCCATAAATGTAGGCTGGGATTTATTTTATTTTATTGCCTATAAATGCAACCCTATTTCTATATTAACTTTATAGAAAAAGTTTAAATCATCCAAGCTGAGTATAAACAGAAGAAGACTGTCCCTGTTGAAGAGGTTTTTGACAGCCTAGGTTTAAATGATGGTATGTTTAAAAAAGATAGTGGGTTGGTAGTTGATGAGTATTTGTTTGTATTTTGGTTTGAATTTTTGAAGGTTAGTTTAGTTGACTTCATCTTACCCAGCATGTTTAGGTTTATAGTAGTGGTCATGACCAATTGGCTTCTTGGGTTCAGGTCTTGTTAACTAAGGTATATAGTGGTAGACTTGTTAATTGGTTGCTGAGTTCTTAAAAAATTAGATTCCCCTAACTTTGTTTTACTTATACTAATAAGGTAAACTGTCATAATTAAATTCCTTTAAAAAATCAAAATACAATTAACTTCTACTTATATTCTACTTATACCCTGTTTTTGATTTGTGAAAAACATAAATAGAAAAAGACTAAAATTTGGTGCAATGCTTCGTAACGAGTGAGACGGTGAATGAGTTGTTATTTTATTATGGGTGAGATTTTTGGGACCAGTCTTTTTGTTTTGTTTAGTGAGATTTTTGGGACCAGTTTTTTTGTTTTGTTTTTTGTTTAATAGGACGTGAATTTGTTTTTTTTCATCTTTCCTTTTGGGACATTGCTTTTTACGAGGTTGGGACCAATTTTTTTTTGTTTTGTTTGGTGGTTTTATAGGACGTGAATTTGTTCTTTTTTTCATCTTTTCTTTTGGGACATTGCTTTTTGCGAGGTCTGGACTTTGAAAGGACAAATGGCCCAAATTAGTACTCCCACTGGATGTGATGGTTCTTTTTGAAGCCTTTTTGTTTAGAGTTGGTAAATGATAATTTCGATGTTTTTTTAATTTTTAAAGGTTAGGTGGATTGGTAAAAATTTGATTGGTTAAGTATTTGTCAGGAAGAAACTTAGATTCAAACCTAGGGGTACGTTGGGTATAAGCTGCCAATTTGGCAGTAGTACACCAGACCGATGATGACAATACAAACCTCGAGTAACCAGTGGTCTGCATCTCTGGCTAGGTCAACAACAAGATGAATAAACTGTTGGAAGCAGTCCATATACTTTGAACCCTGCATTTACCGATTAATAAAAATAATAATTGTAACCAACTTCCTTAAATAACCAAAAAAATAAAATTGTTTGTTTAATTAGACATTTCATCCCTTACGTTGGTGGCATGTGCCATGTGCATTGGTGGAATGATTCTAGACGAGGTTTTTTAGGGTGAAGGAAGCATGGTGTTGTTCTTCACTTAATTCTTTACACTCGTTTTAATGGTTATGCAGTGGTTTTCTTTTATGACATTTCATGCATATTCATTGGTCTTTGTTGGTGAAGGAGAGATATTGGCTATAACATATTATGGTGTTTTAAAATTTAGAGGTCAACTTTGAAGACAACTATGTTTGGACGTTCATTGGTTATAACATGTTTTGATATTTTAAAATTTAAAGGTCAACTTTGGAGACAACTGTGTTTGTGGCTAATCCTTGTAGAGGGGAAGTGAAGTTCTAGTGGAGATAGCATTGGTGTCGATCATACGTGAAGGTGTTAGTGGTCAAACGGGTTGATTGTGGTAGGGTTAAGTTATATAGTTCTAGTGGAGATAGTACTGGTGTCGATCATACATGAAGGTGTTAAGGTGTTAGTGTTGATTGTGGTAGGGTTAAGTTATATAGTTCTAGTGGAGATAGCATTGGTGTCGATCATACATGAAGGTGTTAGTGGTCAAAGTGGTTGATTGTGGTAGGGTTAATTCATATAGTTCTAGTGGAGATAGCATTGGTGTCGATCATACATGAAGGTGTTAGTGGTCAAACGGGTTGATTGTGGTAGAGTTAAGTCATATTTTTACAACCATAAGAGTGGGGTCTTCAATGATGGTGAAAGGAGTTTTACAACCATAAAAGTGGGATCTTCAATGATGGTGAAAGGGGTTATATGAGTGAAAACCTCATAAATAAAGTTAGGATGTTTGAAGGGTATTATGGTACGAGGGAAGAGATTAGTGTGGCTTATATTGTAAGGGAAGGCTATAGGTTGGTTGAATAATGTTTGATTCTTTGGTTATTTATATGGGTATTTTCCTTGGAGGTAAGTGGGTGAGGAGAAGGGGTGCACATGACATTTGTCATAGGATATTTTATGATAAGAGTATGTTTTGGAGGTGGAGGTAGTATGCCTAAAATTGGGTTTTGCTTACAAATAGAGCTAGAATGTATGAAAGGTATTGTGGTTTGAGAGAAGAGACGAGTTATGTGTACATTGCAAGGGAAGGCTATAGGTTGGTTGAATAATTATTTTCTTCTTTCATTACTCATATGGGTATTTCCATTGGAGGTAGTGGATGTGAAGAAGGGGTGCACATGCCATTTGTCATTAGAGAATTGTAGGCAGGCAAATCCATATAAGAAGCAAGCATACAGTTGGTATTTGCATAGTATTGAATAAAAATGTAACTATTTAGTGAGATATTACACTTGGCAAAAAGAATGTACTATCTAGTGAGATAGTACAAGTGGAAAGAAGAATGTAATATCTAGTGAGATAGTACAATTGGAAAATAAATTATTAAAATAAATGTAAAATGCATGTGAAATGAAATGAAATGTGAAGACATGCAAATGAAATCTAATTTGATGAAAATCAAATTAAAACTTAGTAATATTAATTAAAATTATTCATATATGGACCGTTGTAAATAATGAACTGTCTCTAGTTTCGCTTTGGAACGACCTAGACAACCATTATAAGCCCCCCATTCGAATTTTTTGGTTGTTCATTTTTAGTTGGTTGTAGTTTTGGATTGTTGGTAAATTGATATTGTTTATGGTTGCCCATTAATGTACAGTTCATTGATTGGGAAGCATGGAGTAATTTAAAACTGTTATGTAATATCGTACACTCCTTGTGTACAACTTTAGAATAATATAAATTTTTATTTCAGTCAAATCTAGTTATTCATGTGTGTGGATCTGAGAGCAATCTCAATAAATATATTGTTGGAGGATTTTTATTGTTATTGCAGGTACTATAGATTTCAGATCTATGGTGGAGTTGCCTACCCAGAAATCGTGCAACCATCCAATGTACTATTATGTGAAATAGATGGATAGAGATAAAACCATATTAATGGTGGTTACCCATTATGGAAAATGATTTTTTTTTCAATAAGAGGCAAATGGGTATTTTTCTAAGTCAATAGATTGGGCAGAATGAGGGTTTTTAGAAAATCGTACAACGACATGACCAAACCGTACAAGGGTTTGCAATTCCATACATCTGATGAGTTTATGGCCTAAAAATATACTTTGAAGCATTTTGAGGGTAAATCAAGTGATTTCCAAATGAATCTTGGCAAAAGAAGTGGGATTTGAGCAATTCCAAGATTCTTGGATAAATAGTACAATCATCAGTTATGACCATACAACTGTATGTTTTGGGGCTGTATAATCTCAGTTGTACGTTTTTGGAGCTGTACATTTGTGAACTGTATGGAATTGGCCAAATTATGTGTAATTAGTTAGAAGTTATATTAAATATCTCTCATCACATCCCTCCTGGGAATACTGCACTCCACTCGTGCTACATTTGACGTTGTTACCGTAGTTGGACAGACCCATTACCATTTAACTTGTTACGCCAAAGTGTGCTACATTTGATGCTCATGTGTATCTGAACCAGTTTTATCATTGTTGAGAATGATGAAGGGTCTGGAACAGTAAGTAGTATGGAAGAACATTGGGATGGATGGTAGATACAAGTTGCAAAGACAATATTGCAAAGAAGTAGATGATAGTTAATTTGTCAAAGATGTGGGAAAGTATGTTGCACTCCATTTATACATCTTGGAGACTTGGTCTCTATGAATTGGGGGTACGCTTGATGACATGGAGTTGTGAGAAGCAAGTTGCTTGGGAAGATGTACAACAAAGACCATGGCTTCTAGTTGAAGCCATAGATGAGGAAGATGAATTTTTTGATGTGGTTGATAAAATGCACTGTGAAAGGTGCATGGATGATGAGAAAAATGGAGGGGATGGTTATATTATAGAGGGTTTGTACATTGTTAAAGTTAATAATTGTATAAAGGATTTCAATTTAAAAGCATTACAAGGTTGTTCAATTGATGTGCATCATCCAAAGAGATCCATGTGAATGGAGGAAATAATTGCATAGTCACAAGTGAAAAAGAAAAAAATATGTGGTTATTGGCAAGAATCGTATGATGGTTGGGGGAAACCGTACAACCAAAGAAAGAAGTATACGATTTCTAGAGAAAACCATATAGCAAGAAGGAAAGTTGTACGAGTGTTGGATAAATCCTACAATGAGAAAGTTAATTCATTGTCCAATTACCAATGAAATAGTACAGTTTCAAGGTAAACCATACAATTGGTAGTCAAATAGTACAATTACATGTAACTGTACAAATGGGCTGATAAAGTGTACAAGTCAAGTTTAGCCAAAGTTAATTAGAAAGTTTGGTAAGAAATTGAAGGTTGGGAAAGAGTGTTTGATACCACAACAATTGCCAGTAGTGATGCACGATGGTGAGCAGGACGATAATCTAAAATTGGTGACAAGGGAATATGACAAGTCCAATAGTGTGCAAAAGGTGAGTTCGACACTAGAAAAGTTGTAGATGGGTGTGTTCGATGGTGAGCGGGACGAGAGTTTGACATCAATGCAATTGTAGGGTGGAATGTTATCTAACGATAAGAAAGGGAGTATAGTAGAAGAGCAATTGCAGGGTGATGAATGTAAGGCTACAGAAAGCCAACCTATCAAATCGAAGGATAATTTGGGCATATCATGTAAATATCCATTGTTTTATGGAGAATCAATAGAAGATCCAGTTTGGCATTGGAAAGTTTGTTGCTTGATGTGGAAAGTGGTTAGATAAACCAATGAGGCATAATGGAGGTGGTTGTTTCCTGCAACATTTTGGGGATATGCAATAGACTGGTAAATTAAATTACCAGAAGATAAGTACCAGACATGGAAAGAATTATGAGATGCATTTGTAAAAGAATTTCGGTTATATGATAATGAGGATGATATTCTTATTGAAATTTATAGAATGAAACAAGGTGAACATGAGTTTGTTTGTTCTTATAATCGAAATATATGTGGGTTGTTTGACCATTTTGAACAAGACCAATTCAAGGCATTGAAGAGGATGTGGTTTATAAATGGACTCGTTCCTATGTATCAAACAAATATGAAGATTTTCCCTCTAGGAACATACCAAGAAGATATGGATTATGCTCTGATTTGGTAAAGTGATGCAAAAGCAGCACCAATGAAATGGCATTTTGGTAATGACGATGAGAGTAGCTCAGAGATAGAAAATGATTTGAATATCGAAGATGAGTCAAACAATGAGAATGATTATTTTGGGCAGGAGAGTAGTCTCTTGTCCAATTGTTGGAGTCAATATGTCAAGGAAGAAAATGACTCCAAAGAAAAGAATGATGAATTTGATGTTAAGTGTAAAAGGGAGAGTGCAAGATCATCACCACAAGTAGATGTAGCCCAAAGTAAGCTTGTACAAAGGAAGAATGTCAGTGGTGATGCAAGGTGTGACAATCATGCCAAAGATAAAAGCAACAAAACATAGTATGACAGTGAGGGTAGACCCATTGTACAATGTTAGAATTGCCAATTATGGGGACACTTTGCACATGACTATGATAGTGCTATAAATCAAGATGAAATAATCATGCATATAGAAATTGAAGCATCAGAGACAAGTTCTAACCCTTAAAAGGAAATAAGGGAGGTGGAGGTGAACTTGAGAAACATGCTTAGAAGTGAGGAAGTAAACTTGATTTCAATGGAGGAGGAAGTGATTGTTGCAGACAAGGAAGAACAACATATTTCCACACGAGAGAACAAATTAGAGAAGACTGATATCCAAGATGAGTATGCACAACAAATTGTTACTCAAATGGAGAAGTTTGATGTCCCAATGGAGGGCACTAAGAAGTGTTTTTATTTAAGTGCATATAATGGAAATATAGCTAATGTGCAATTGGGAGATATTTTTCAAGTTGAACAACCAATTATATAGTTGTAGGAGGTTTTTCAAAAGAAACACTCAATTGTAAACATGGAGGATGTTGTTCACATGGAACAATCACTTGTAAAATTGGAAGATGTGGTTCAAATGGAGCAAAGTGTCATACAAGAAAACTTAACCAAAGAAGAACGGGATTGCAAGAATCTTCAAGAAAGAACTGTACAAAGGATGGTTGAAATCATACAGTTGGATAAAATCGTACAAATGACCCAAATTGTATAGTTAGTGAATGAAACCGTACAATTGGAAAAACATACATTTCAAGATGTACAATTTGGATTGAACAATGGTACGATTTGGAAATCATACAAGTGCAGTTTGTATAGGGTAAAATCATACAACAGCAGTTTGTATAGGGAAAAATCATACAAGTGCAGTTCGTACAGGGTAAAATCATACAAGAGTAGTTCATATAGGGCAAAATCATACAGGTACTGTTTGTATAGGATGAAATTGTAGAAGTGTAGTACATACAGGATGAAATCATATAGGTACAATTCGTACAAGGAGAAATCATACAAAATGGAACCGTACCATGTGAAAGTGTATAGAGAAAAACCATACAAGGAGAAGAATATCCAACAATGGTTAAGACAAGGCAGTTCGAGGCTAAGATTGAGTTGTCTAGAACCTGAGAGAAGCAAAATGGACTTGACAGTGAGCTATTTAATGGATGGACAGGTTGATGATGTTGTTGCAATTGATTTTAGCACTTTCGATAAGCAGTATGAATATAATATGTGAGAAGCAGCTGGTAGTGATACCAGTTATTGAGGATTTGTGGAATAGAAGAAAGCGAAAGGAGTGTGACAAGTGCTCGTAGTACATTGTGTAGTGCTTCTATCCCCAATGTCTAGAGCATGTGTCGTCGAGGATGCCAAAAAATTTAGAGGAGGGGATAGATGTAGATAGGAAAATCCATATAAGAGTCAAGCATACAGTTGGGATTTGCACAATATTGAATAAAAATGTAACTATCTAGTGAGATAGTACAATTGGTAAGAAGAATGTACTATCTAGTGAGATAGTACAAGTGGAAAGAAGAATGTACTATCTAGTGAGATAGTACAATTGAAAAATAAATGTAAAACACATGTGAAATGAAATGAAATGTGAAGACATGCAAATGAAATCTAATTTGATGAAAATCAAATTAAACTTTAGTAAATATTAATTAAAATTATTAATGTATGGGTCGTTGTTAATAATGAATTGTCTCACGAACCGCTTTGGAACGACCTAGAAAGCCATTATAAGCCCCCCATTCAAATTTTTGGGTTGTTCATTGTTGGTTGGTTGTAGTATTGGATTGTTGGTAGATTGATATTGTTCATGGCTACCCATTCATGTACAGTTCATGGATTGGGAAGCATGGAGTAATTTAAAACTGTTATGTAATGTCGTACACTCCCTATGTACAACTTTACAATAATATAAGTCTTTATTTCAGTCAAATATGGTTATGCATGTGTGCGGATCTAAGAGCAATCTCAATAAATATATTGTTGGAGGATTTTATTGATATTGTAGGTATTGTAGAGTCCAGATCTGTTATGGAGTTGCATACCCAGAAATCGTACAACCATCTAATGTACTATTATGTGAAATAGATGGATAAAGAGAAAATCATATTAATGGTGGTTACCCATTATGGAAAATGATGTTTTTGGCAATAAGAGGCAAATGGGTATTTTTCTAAGTCAATAGATTGGGCAGAATGATGGTTTTTAGCAAACCATACAACGATGTGACCAAACCGTACAAGGGTTTGCAATTTTGTACATCTGATGAGTTTATGGCCTGAAACTATGCTTTGAAGCATCTTGAGGGTAAATTAAGTGATTTCTAAGTGAATCTTGGCAAAAAGAGTGAGATTTGAGAAATCCCAATATTCTTGGAGAAATAGTACAATCGTTAGTTATGACTATACAACTGTATGTTTTGGGGCTATACAGTCTCAGTTGTACGTTTTAGGAGTTGTATAGTTGTGAATTGTATGGAATTGACCAGATTATGTGCAATTAGTTGGAAGTTATATTAAATATCTCTCATCACATCCCTCCTAGGAATACTGCACTCCACTCATGCTACAAGAATATCATATGATAAGAGTGAGTTTTAGAGGTGGTGGTAGTGTGCCTAAAATTAGATTTTGCTCTCTAGTAGTCTATGTAGCAGGTTTTGGAAGCAATGGTGGTGTACCTATCAAGTACTATTCTTTGGGGATCATGAGGTAGTAAATGTGACAACCTAAGATGCCAAAGCAACAATATGAGCAAATTGAGGGATTGAAATGGTGGAGACCAATAGGAATCTTATCTTGATAATGACAATGCTCAAACTCATTCTCAAAATGGTACAACTCATAAATTTTGTCTACCTTTTGGTATTGTTAGTAAATTTATGATTTCTAGAGAATTAGCATTTTTTTATATTTTTTATAGGGGGTTTTGGTAGAGAATGAATTTTATAGATGGTCTAAGGATAATTTAGAATCCAAAGGATGGGTACTATAATAAATGTGGAGTCTTGTTAAAGGGTACATTACTTGCTAGTTTACAACTAAAGAGGCTAGTCAAGCAATCTTACAATTTGATACCTAGATAATTGTAGGTCAAGTTTACTTATGGTAGCTAGAGATAGTATGTGGGGATATGATATTATGTTGTATATGGGATATTATGGATAGTTGGAATGGGTCATACATATTCTAAGATCAATTATAGCATAATATTAAATTAAAATGATGAGTTTAATAAGGGTTTCATAATCAACTAGAGTTAGGACTATGCCCTCCCTAAAGTAGCATTAGATGTTGGATATATATAGAAGGGATATTGTAATTATACAATATCATGTTCATATCAAGTTTTTCTTGTAATTATGTTTTACCATGAAGTGGCCTCTCATCATGGGATATCTTATGGCGTTATTCCTTATTTAAAGAATATTTTTAGGGTTACCCTCTCTTAAGAGTGTGGTTTATCTTTATCTCTTTGTGTGGGTCATTGCATTTTAGATTAAACATTTTATATTTCTTGATATTAATGAATGATTTATGTTTGTGAGAATAAAGTTTTGTAACAATTTACATCTAAAGAGTTTGCTTTAGAAATATTACAATTTGGTTCCTAGATGATTATAGATCAAGTTTGCTTTCTATAGGATTGGTCTTTGGAATTCCATTTGGAGGGTCCTTTAAAGGCTAAGTATACACAGTGGTAGCAATTTACATTCTTGAATCTTGCTTTATGTTCTTATTTGAAAGATATAGTAATTGGTAGTCTTGGTTAGGTCATTTGATGCAAAAGTGATAGAGACAAATACTTAAACCTTTAGGCTTTGTCCTTGTTGATATGTAGATATGGACCTTGATGATGAGTTACCTCATACAATTATACTCTTAGGCCTCAAATTTTAATATGATGAAATAAATGTATATAACCTTTTAATGCCTACTTCCATTGCAAACAAGTTGGCCATTTATCTAGAGACTACCCTTTTTGGCCTAACAATGAGAAGGTTGTTGGTATGGGTTCTTGTAAGGAGACACCTAAAATGTGCAAGGTAGGAATGATTGATACCAATTAGATAGGAATAATGGTGTTGCAATCATTAAGTAATCATCTTCGTAGGGATAGTGAGTAGTTACTTCGTATTTTCACAAAAACTATAGATTTGTTACCTAAGAAGCCTATTCCTCCACCAATAAGGCCAACAAAGGAGGGGGAATATTTGCGTTAGCCTCAAGGTACTAGTGGTTCTATAATAGAATAATTTGGTAAAAAATAATTTAGGTTTGTCATGTATCTCATTGGATCAAGGAGATTCCTTTTGATGATGGGTGAAGGTATTCTCAAAGGGAATGCAAATATTCTTCCTCCACTTCTATAAAATTTTCTAAAAGTAAGCTTAAGGTTAGGGATGTTTCTAATAGTGATAGTTAATTTCTAAATTTCTAAATTTTTCTAAGCATATGTTTGTGGAACTAACTCTGTGCCAAAAGCATATTCAAAGTCACTAATCCAAGGGTTGTCTTTTATGCACAATAATTTGGTATTTTGGAGAGGAATGCTTATTTCACTTGTAAACTAACATGAAGTTTAAGATACTATCTTTGAATGTAAGGGAGATGACCCTTAGTGAAAGAAAGTATAGGGTTGACATTCTCATTAAAAAACATAAGCTTGATATGTTGTTTTGTAGGAAGTTAAGTGTGTTGAATAGAAGTTGAACTTGGCTCTAAATTGTATTTGGTAGAAAATTTTATGTTTTTTGAATTCTCATGAGGAGGGTAGTGGTGGGCTACATTTTTCTTTGAGGGTCATGTTATTATTGTATCTATGTTCCTAATTTATTAGTGAGCATGTATTTATTTGGGATTGGTTGGGGTTTTAACCTACTTAATGGATTATTGTGGTAGATTTTAATATGTTTGAGTCTACTAGGGATAATAGTTGGAAATTATACACTCTTCCCTTATAAATTAATGAATTTAAATATTGAATTGCTTGTAGGGATACCTTAGTTTATGATGTTTTAAGGTCACCTTCAAGTTTAGATTTTGATTCTTGGTTTTGGTGGTATAATATAAGATAAGGGATGATTCTAATTTTAGTCATATGGATCAATTTTAGGTTTTTGAACTTGTCTCCCATTGCAATCCTACTTTACGTGATATTGTGAAAGATGAAATTGAGAAATTACTAGAAGCAGGATTCGTCTACCCCATTTTTGATAGCTGATGGGTTTCACCATTGGTTATTTTTACAAAGAAAAATAGAAAATTATGAGTGTGTGTTGACTATAGAAAACTAAACAAATATACACACAAAGACAATTTCCCATTACCATTCATAGATCAAGTGTTAGATAGGCTAGTTGGGAAGAAGTATTTTTGTTTTCTCGATACATTTAGTGGCTATAATCATATTCAGGTAGCACTTGATGATCAGGAGAAAATAACTGTCCTTCCCCATGGGGAACATTTTCTTATAAGGTTTTGCCTTTTGAAATTTGTAATAAGCCAAAAAATTTCCAACAAGCAGTTCTTGCTTTTTTCTCTGACTTGTCCAATGATTGTGTTGAGATCTACATGGATGACTTCATAATATGTGGCAGAACGTTTGATAAAACTCTTGAAAATTTTGATAAGGTTTTGACACGATGTGAAACTTACAATCTATCTCTAAACCTTGATAAATATTTTATGATGATGGATGAAGGTATTGTTCTTGGACATCATATCTCATCTCGAGGAATACAAGTATATCCTAAGAAGATTGATCTTATCTAAAAGTTGCCTACAGCCCAAATGCAAACATATGTTATTATTTTCTTAGGACATATTGATTTCTATCATAGACTCATTAATAACTTTAGTATCATTGCAAACCCTATGTTTGACTTGTGGACTAAAGATTCTAAATTTAAATGGATAGAAAAGTGTCAAATTATATTTGGTACTTTAAAAGAAAAACTTACCACTACACCTATGTTACGAGGTCCAAATTGAAAACTTCCATTTCACATTCAATTCAATGCATCTAACACTACAATTGGAGAATCTTTAGGCCAAGTTGAAAATGGAGAATATTATGTCATCTACTACATTAGCAAAAAATTAACAAGAGCTGAAAAGAATTATACTAATATCAAAAAATAATTCTTAGGAAAAGTATATGCCATTAACAAATTTTACCACTATATCATTGGATATCAAGTATTTGTTCATACAAATCATGCTACAATAAAATTCCTTATGAACAAACCTTTAGTCAATGGTCGAATAATAATATGGTTGCTACTATTACAAGAATTTGAGATCACTATAGTAGAAAAACCATGAAAAACTAATGTAGTAGCTATTTTTTTATCCATACTAAATATCATAGGAGAGGATGAACTAGTAGAGGAATCTTTTCCTAATGAGAGGTTTTTTGCAATTTTAGCACAATTACCATGGTTTGTTGAAATTGCCAACTATCTCGAAAAAGTTGGCAGATCTAGCAAAGTTGATTTGTGATTAAGTCAAATTTTGTGTTAAGGCTTGAGGATAGATTTGAGAATAGAGTATGGTGCATATTTAAAGATAAATTTATATCATAGCAGAGACAGAGATTGAGTAGATTTGTGCTAGACCGAAGGACTATGTTTAGTGTAAATTTGAGATAAATATTGAGTAGATTTGTGCTAGACCGAAGGAATTTTCTTAGTGTAAATTTGAGATAGATATTGAGAATATTTGTGCTAGATCGAAGGACTATTTTTAGTGCATATTTGAGACAAATATGAGAGCAATCTTTGGAGATGACAAAGTAGAGGAAATTAGTCTTCAGTGGATAGATATCCATTAGCCATTGGACAAAGATATTCTAAGTGAGGACAAAGTCTTCTATGGATAGAGATCCACAAGCCAATGTAGTGGAGGCAGTAGTCTTCTAGAGGATCACCAACCAGAGCAAAGGAGTTCTCCAGTGGATAGAGATCCATGAACCAACTAAAAATATTGGTATCTCCTATGGATAGACATCCACAAACTTGATTAGGGTTTGGTGTCTCCTTTGGACAGAGGTCCATAAACATTGTAATAGGGAAATGATTCCCAAAATATTTGTTGAGAAAATATTAGTGAAATATTTTCTATGTGGAGTAGCCCACATTGGGTGAACCACGTTAAATTGGTGTCTCTATTGTGTGTGGTGATTTGTGCATTACTTTTATTACTGCTATTGATATTTCTATTGATATATTGCATAATATTGTTTGGGAAAGAAAAGTAAAAAGTGGTCTTATACTATTCACCCCCTCCTCTCAATATAATCTTGTGTTCTTCACTATGTACAAGGTTGTTGGATCCTTTCAAAACCTTCACCTTTTACCTACCAAAAAAAATGCATATAAATACATCTAGTCCACTAAATTTTTGCATATAATTAAAATATTAAAAAGAAGAAATAAATTTTGATTTAATTTTTTTTCAAGAATATGAAAATTGCTTCATTCACTGTACCAAAAAAAATTGTTTTGATTTTTCATAATTATTATGTTTAATACAATTACTTGTTAACATTATTAATAATAATGTAAATCACTATAAAAACATAAAAGCTAATTACATAAAAAATATTTTAAAAATATAAATAATTTAAAATTAAATAACATGTTTTTATATTAAAATTTAAAATTAAAAAATTATATCATTTTAAAAATATGTTTTACAAAAAAATAAATTAATTATATTTTAAATAAAATATTAACATTTAAAAATTAAATATCATTTATAAAAATTAGTAAATTTTACAGATTAAACCATAAAATTCAATGCTATAAAATTAAATAATAAAAATAAACTAAATTTAATTTATAAGTTAGCTAATAGTCAACTGATATGGTATAAAATTCAATGCTATAAAATTAAATAATAAAAATATACAAAATTCAATTTATAAGTTAGCTAATAGTCAACTGATATGGTATAAAATGTCCCATAATATTTTTTAAATTTATAAAATAATGGTTGTGGGTAAGCTAGGGTTTCAACTATGACAAGTGATGGATATTGGGTTAGGTTTTTGAGTATCATTATGGTCCCCAACCTTGGCGGACCAATGCACAAAATTGGTGCCATAAAAGGGAATGCATGCAATAATGGCTTCTCTCAACCGATTGTGTAGGTTTGTGCTAAGAATGGTCCACAAGGTAACCCTCGTTCTATTGATGTAATTCTTCCATTGCTTGAAGTTGATTTTGCATGTCACAATTTAGAATCACTCATCCTTGTCGAGTATTTCGTTAGATGCATCCTTAATGAGTCTTTCCTTAATGAGTCTTGGTCTAGATAATGATGGTTCAAAACATTACAAAGGGTTACATTTTGTTTCACTTTGCAGAAATAACCCATGTTAAGGTGATTTATGAACATGGACCCTGATACATGAGAAGATATCTACATGTTTTTTCTCCTTGGACTTGTGATTTTTCTATTTTTGAGGAAAGATATATCAAATTCCTTGAGTGAGTGGAATTCCCAAGACTCTATCTACCTTTGTGACCCTTTCTCAGTCACATATCAACCCCATTAGGGCATGTCATTTTGGTGGAGATAGACAAAGTTTTCCATGCACACCCTCAAAAATGTGTTTGCATCGAGATTGATATTTCACAATCCCAAGGAGTCTATTGATATACAAGTTGGTGACACTATGCTATCCCAGCGGGTCCTCTACATTAATTTACCCAACATATATTTTCGATGCCAATACTCAACACACAAGAACAAATATTAGCTCTTCGTGTTGCATAACAAGGACAAACAAAGACCCACCACATCGAGTGTGCCCACTCCTCAAACTCAAGATGGTTGGATGACTATGGGAGGGCATAAAAATCCACATTTGGCTACTTCTAAAGGTACACAGTCCAAGTCAGTACATGTATTACAACCAGTAAAAAAAAATGTATGAAAAGAAAAAAGTTGGTCCCCTAGTTGAAACTACCAATAATGAGGCTTCTTAGTCTCCAAAAATTCATACTCCAAGGGATGCAATAGAGGTTGCTTCATAGTTTTCCCAACCGACTAGTCCCGATTCATCCAATAACTATAATATGTTGGAGTATCTTGGTGGTGGCAAGAATATGTCATTGGATGCAGAGCCACCATGGATGGAATTAATAGTTCATACAAAGAAGGAAGCAAAATCTAAAGTTCCTTCCCTTTTTGTGTGGTTTTTGCATCCTTGTAGTCCTTGACAGAGGAAAGAAGATGGAGACAGTCCCCAAAAAATGGTTTCAACCTTTCAAATCAAGAATTCCAATAGCTTTGAAGCATTGAATAGACATAGAATGATGGAGTAATAAGTCTACTTAGTGCCTAGAGATACAGTTCTATAGTTTAAATTTTTTTGTTACTCTAGTTTATTTTTCTATACTTATTTATGTTGTGTATTCATCATTTTAAGGGTTGGTTCTGGTTTTGATTGTATGGGTGGCCTTGCACCCCGAGCTGTGATCTTTCCAACTCCCTTTTTATTGTAACCTCTTTTATTTTTATTGAATATAATTGTTTTTTCCAATAAAATTTATAAAATAATACAATGAGGATTGACTTTCAAGATCTCCAACAACTCACCCATATGGACAACCTATATGCCCGTACAACTACCCATGAAAGGCCTCTATTTTTTTACATGGATGATGGTAACAAATTTTTATGTAATGGTGTTCTCATACAAGCTGTTTATTTCCACTAGCATATTCTTATGTTGAAATTTCAGTTCACTTTAATACCTCTTCTTCTCACTTTAAACATTCTATTGTTTTTTTTCAAATAAAAGTATCAATTTATTAAATACCCATTAGAAAAACATATCTCGATTGGTAACGAATGCTCACCATGCATTACATTGATTCAATTTTTTAGAAGATGAGGGTAAATTTTATTATTTAAGTTTTCTTTCAAAATATTATGTAATTATTTTAAATTTATTATGTTGAATTATATTTAAAGTGATTTATTGTTGTTGAGATATTATAATAGTAATAAAAAAATATTTGTTTTGGCAAGAATATGTAATGACAAAAGTTATTTGGCTTTTTTAATGGAAACCTAAATTCATGAGAAGGGTGGAAAAGTGTAATTCACTACAATGATAAGAAAAGTAGCTCTTAATATACCCACTTTTCAACCTATTAAAAAAAATATTTTAGTTATAAGGTAGGTTAAAATCATATTAAGATATATTTATATTCATTCACAGGACCCTATTCACTGATCTACACAAGACACCAACCAACACAAATAGAACACGCTACATAGACTGGTGAGTAACATGGTTAAATGAATAGTATGTTGAAGCAATTTTAAATGGTAATTTAACATTTTTAATTTCACTACTGTAACGACCCTCCTCATCAAACGATGAAGGAAGAAAATAAAAGAAATAATAAACTTACCTTTTTATTGTGAAACATGGTACTGTTGATGATCCTTGTGAGTGCAGGATAGTGGTAGAATGAGAAAAAACAGTTAGTTAGCAAGGAAAAATGGTAAGAAAGAGAAGTGATGATTTCGCTCATGAGTACATGGATGATCACACATCTAAATTTCATGGATTTTTTATTTATTATATGTGTGCGTGTTTATTTTGAAGAAGTAATTGTTTTGATTGATAGACAATAGAATGTGCTTATGTTTTGTGTGGTGATGATGATGGGAACCACCTTATTTTTCTTTAAATTTTTCATATGATTTTTTATCAAAGGTATAAGAATATATATATATATGAATATATATACATATATATATGCATAGGACAAGGAAGGAACCATTTTACACATGATTTTATGAATGTATCTTGGCTAACGTGTCCTTGCATGATTGTTTTAAAATATCAAAATTTTGGTCTTAGAAATGAGATTATTTTCATAACTAATATTGTTCTATTAAATTTATATGTATCTAAGTATTTACCTGTGATGAAAGAACTATTTTTATTTGAATTATAACAATATCTAAAGTGGAGGGATATGGTCGGATCGTGCGTAACCAAACAAGGTGACATCATGATAGTTTAAACCTTTCTCCATACCTGATGCCTAAGAATATGGGGAAAAGAAAAACACCCGAGGTAAAAGAGAAGGAAAAGGGACACATAAAACATTATTATTATAATTCTAGTTACGAAGAGAAAACACGGAGCTTGGAAAAGAAGAATAGCAGGCGTGGAACTCAGAGGAGCTAGGAGAAACTTTGGGCGAGATTCATTTCCAAGTGAATTATTTTGTGTGAAAAGCTTACTGTCCTATAAATGCTCCTTTATTTTATAAAAATTGAACATATTGTGTGTAACCTTGGGTGTTGTTTGCAAACGTAGAGGATAAGACTACATGTTGTGGTTATTGTATTCCTTTTTAAAAAATGGGAACTCTTTATGTTGTTGTGTTTTTATAGGAAAGGAAAATATAAATGAATTCTTAGATATGAATAGAAAGAATGATATGTTGGTTGAAACTGAGTGTTAAAATTTCTTGTAAATCATGTATGGATGACAAGTATTGTTCAAAAACAGTAGGTAATAAGGTATGAAAATTTGAATTCATTATTTGGTTGTAGTGTAAAATTATTCTGTAGTTATTTGTTTATATAATTTCTACACCTAGGATTGCATTCATTTAATATGAGCCAAGATCTGATCCCACCAAGTTTGTAAATCTATTTTTCCTTGAGCTAGTTATGGATGGGATCCGAACATCGACCAAGGAGGTGGATGGCTGAGTAGAAGTCAAAGGGTATATGTGATGCCCATGTGAGATTTTAAAATATCTTCAATAAAATTTAAGTGAGTTGTTACTATGTAACAATGGATGGAAAATGTAAAATTTTGCATATATGAATATTTTTGCGATGTTGTTGATTAGTGAAGAAATATTTGGGTAAACGTCTAGTCCCATAGGGACTGAGTAGTATGGGATTTTATGTCGTGTTTGAGAAGACCACCTTGGTAATATTTGGAAAGAATTGATTACGTATTATAGATTTGAATATAGATTGTAAAGTCTGGATTCAAATGATGTACATCTCTTTCTACAAAAGTATTCATGAATTACAAAATAGGTTTAAGTATGGTGCTAAATGTATGATTTGGCTATCAATGAAAAACCATTAGTTTTCTATATAAAATAAAAACATGTTTACTTTCGGTGAGTCTCTTTAAACAGTATTATTCTCTCCTAATGGGAATGAAAATTAATTCAGTTACACTTTGGAAGTATTAACTTGGTAATAGCATATAGATTTGGGTATCTTGTAGAGTAACCATGGTAATCTATGACTGATTGATTAAGATAGTGCATACCCTATCTTAGGAAAAGAACATTGTTTGAATTTCATCTTTATCTCTTTGGTTGAGAATAATTAAGCAAATTAATTATTTAATAGAATTTAAGTACCCTCGTGGATAGAAAAGACTCTTAGCCAATGTGGGGTAAGTCTAAAATTAACCTGTGCCAAAAAAGAATCTCAGTAGTTAAACTAATGTGTTTTTGGTTAATGATGGTTTGCATGGTTTGGAAATATGGTATTTAATTCTTAAGGCAATAAATGGTTTATCAATTTATATAATATTGACAATGATAAGTCTTGTTGAAAATGATTCCTTTTCTTGAAGAAAAGACAAAGTGTGATAGAAAAAAGTTATTTTATTTACTTTGTAAACAAGTTCTTGTGATTCATTTTTTAATTTAGCTAGTGAATGAAAAATCATAGGTTGCGAGATTTATATCCTTAAGTTCTTAAATGCAAAGTGAAATAGTAACATGATCTCTAATTGTTCTAATGGAAATTATTACTTTTCGTTAATCAATAATGTTTCTGCCATGATAGAAGACAAAGATAAACCTTTAGTTTTAAGGTTAAATCTTCATTGTTTACCTTTAGACCCTTGGTAGAGTGAACTATTTATAAGTAAACACTACTTAAAACTAGAAGTTAGAATGCTCTACCTTACATTAAAACCATGCATCAATATTGAAGGATGTTTTGGAAATAAAATAAAACCCAATATGTTGTGGTGCGAGAAGGCACACAACAAGCACATGAATGGTTGATGGATTGATAGAATTGGTCAGAATATGTGATTGGATCAAATACTTTAATGAGAAGGTGGTATGGGATGCCATTTATATATCATTACTCATTAGTACTATGATAGATCTTGTGCCTAGGTAACTTTGCTAGATTAGCCTTGATGTTTGGTATGGGACAAACGAATGAGAGTTACTTCGAGTATGTGTGATTAAGACCAAGGCCAATGATTTTGCAAGGCTCTAGATGAATATAAGAAAAAGGGATAATTAGATAGTCAAAATGTTTATGCTAGAAACCTTACATCCAATAATAGAACATGTTCGACAGAAGTTGAGGGTTCAGAATGTATAGGGATGGGGAAATAAACATCCACCTATTAGGTGTTATGGGCCCTAATGGAAAACCCCTACCATGGTTCAACCCTCATGCCATAAAATGGGGATGTTAAATGAGATTGTCGACTCCACTAAATGGCACAATTATGGGATGTGGTTTATCTCGTCCACTTGGATGACTATCTATAGTAGTCTTGAATACAAACATTGGTGCAATATATCATACTATATAAAGAATATCATAATGATATATTGGGTAAAACAATTCCTACTTGGTACCTTTGAGGTAAAACCTTTAGCAAACTATAGGTTGAAAAAAAAATTAACCTTCATGCTAATCTTGTTTGTTTGAGTAGAGCAACCAAGTGAGTAGACTTGGGTTGTTACATATGGTATTAGAGCAGACTTGATCCTAAGTTGTAGACTCTAAATGTAAAAAAATTAGTTGTTATAAACTAATGCAATACCTCTTTCACTTACAGGTTGATATGGCACCAATTTTGAGAGGTGGATCCTTGAGAAACCCTAAGGGAGGTACAGAGGAGGAAACCACTAAAATACCTATAAGGGGACCAAGAATGAATATGATAAAAGAAGGTCCTCAACATGAAATAAGAATGAAATGTTTGAATGAACCACCTCCAAATGAACCAAAAAGATGAGGAGAAAGCCTTGCAAAGGTTGTGAAATTACTGCAAACCCAAATGGAGCAGCAAAGGGAAGAGATGGCCCAAAAAAAAAATACATATAGCCCAAAAATAAGAGTTCATTGCCCAACAACAATGGGTAATAGAAAACTTAAAAGAAGAAAGAGGAACTGGATTGGATAGGGTAGGGTATGTACCCAGGGAACATGAGAGATCCATTACTAGAAGGTCCAGGGTAAGTAAAGAATTGGATAGGAACCTGAAAAAGGTTGTGATCTCCAAGTTTAATGGGAAGGGCGACGGTGAGTCAGCTGAGAATTGGTTAAGTGAATTGGAGTCCTACTTCTCTTTAGTGGTCCTATCCTCTAAATATAATATTGCTTTGGAAGTTATGAATATGATGGAAGTAGCCCTGTATTGGTGGAAATATTATAAGAAAGGGCATGCAGTAGAAGCTGTTGACCTAAAATGGGAGGAATTTGTTAAAGAATTTAGAGATAGATTCTTGAAAAAAAAATATTACATGGAAAAGTTTGGTGGATTCTCAAATTTACGATAGAAAAGCATAATAGTACGAGAATACCACCAAAATTTTATACAACTATTAAAGTATGCATCTCAATATGAGAGTAATGAGGAGATGAAGACTCAAAAATTCATTCTAGGATTACATCCTAGAATCATGACTGTAGTAAATATGCACAATCCTATCAATCTGCTTACTACTTTTAATTTTGCAAAAAAGAGGAAGCCAATCAGGAAACAAGAAAAGCATATTTCAACTACCAAAAGCTATCCAAAAAGGAAAAGGATGAACTCTGAAAGTGAAAAAACATTGGATTTATGAAATGGGAGAAGGAAAAAATAAGAAACCCAAAGGATGAGATTAGAACAAGCAAAGTGGCAAAAATAAACTTAATTACCAAAGTGGTAAGCACAAAAAATATGCAAAGGCATTTCTAAGGATGAAGGACCAGAAGTCAACAAGTAAAGAAAGGGCTGATCAAAAATGAGAATGATAATAGGGGAAATAGAGCTCCACCAATTGGATGTTATGTGTGTAAAGGATCTCACTATGCTAGTAAATATCCCCACAGAGCTGATCTACCACCAAAGTTTTGAGAGGAAGCTAACCATAGGATCTATATCACCACAGGTAGTTTTGAACTCCATGGTCAAATTACTTATTTCTTACTAAATGGCAAGATCTTTGATAAGAATGTAAACAATTTGATTGATATCGGCTCAACAGATAGCTTTATCTCATCCATAACAGTGAGGGATATGCCTATTAGACCTAGAATTTTGGCTAAAATTTGGAAGGTCGAGTATGGCTCAGAGCAAACCTACCATGTTGACCAATGACTATTGGATCCCCACATCTTCTTGCCACAAGGAAAAACCAATTGGCATATGTATGTGGTGCTTTTACATGCGTTTGATATCATCCTAGGAGTGGATTGGTTGAAAGCACATAAGGCTCTTCTAAATTTTGAAGAGATATGGGTGGAATTTTTGGATGAATCTAATCAAAGACTAGAGTTAATTGTGGTTAAAAAGAAATTAAACCATATTTATTGACCACAATGCAGTTTAAAAATGTTGTTAAGAGGAAAGGTATGATTTTTGTAGTCAAGATGAATGAAAAATATGAGACTAAAAAAGAATCAAACCTATTTCAGCAATATCCAATATTGGAAGCATTCAAGGATGTGTTTCCTAAGTATCTACCAGGATTACCACCTCTGAAATAATTTGATTTCTCACTAGATTTGTTACCAGGGGTTGCACCAATTGCAAGATCACCATATAGAATGACACCCATAGAGTTGTAGGGAGCTTAAAACATAACTTTAAGATTTGTTAGAAAAATATCTAATCAAGTATAGTGTGTGAAAGCACGAGGATATGGAAACAAAAAGGAAAATGCCAAGTACGATGCGTGTAAAACCAAACTTAACGCTAAAAGCCTATATATTGAAAAATGCATGAAAGGAAAGAACATAAACGAATCGACACAAGATAAAATCAATATGGAATACGGCCCTATTTATTGATATGCTTTTAAATTCATGTTACAATATGTCTCCTTCCATTTTAGGGGATAGGAGCGTTAAATATGTTTCTTGTCACATCCATGGATAACAATCCTTCTTCCGCGTGCCCACATGTAAGATGGGTGGACCAAAACGTCATTGCCGGTTGTGTATATCAGTGTTGACTCCTTACTTATCCTCTGATGTCGAAGACCTGCAATCAAGAAAATAGAAAATATCAGTAGCACCTACAGATAGAATAGAACATGTATTTCCCAAGGCCTACTGTTAGTGTATGCATGAAAATATTAAAACGATAACCAAATAACATTAGAATGACCTAAAAAATTAACATAAGCATGAATATGTTACTAGGAGGGCATTGCAAGTGGAACAGTCAAGAAATTCCTCACAGATTTGTATTCGCTCCGGGGCGGGATGAATAAACCTACAACAAAGTGTTAAAAGGCATAGTCCCAAATGTCACATCCGAGAAGCTCCAAATCACCTACAAAGTTGGGGTTAGCTAATTGGGGGTGTTTTGGGAAGACCCAGAAGGTCAGATTTTCCCAATTTGGCCTCTATCACCTAGAATATGATGGTGCTATCTGCATGTTAGTGAAGGCGGGAAATGATAAAAGCATGATCAAAACTTGTCAAAATAACCTAAAATTTAAATGACAACATATGTAAAGAACCTAGAATCAAATGCAAAAGAAAAATCAAAGAAATTTGCCACATATTTCTAATCACTCCGGGGTGGGGCGTTTAGAAATATGATAGTTTGGGGGGTGCCCGGGGGCAGGACGCCTGCCGTGTGGGACTCTGTTTCGGCACCAATCCACTTGGGATAGGTCCAAAACCTCTTATGGGGTGTTGTCAAAAAATTTTGTGGGATATTGTGGCCAAATGTTCGGGTTTGGGCTCCGGATTTGCGCTTCCAATAACCACCCTATGACCTCCCTTCCAAAAGAGATCAAGGATGTGAAAGGCACAAATCAAAAGGTATGTGTGTGGATGTAAAATGGCAGAACTTCATTGCTCAAAATGCTATCTCTCTCTCTCTATATTTTGGGTGAGAAGACTCACCAATTTATAGACCTAGGGTCTCTCTATTTGAATGTGCATGCGAGGGCACCACTGGAGTTGCATGTCCTATTTTGGGAAAAAAATTATTCCCTGATTTAGAGTCTCCTTGCATGAGGCCTCCAAAAATCAAATACATGCATGACTGAAGTCTCTCTTCTTGATTTGAAGTCATTCCTTGCAATTGCATGTCTTGAAGTTGTAGTTAACTGGAGGACCTGTCGAGGTTTGACTTTTTTTTCCAGTCAAACCTTCTATTTGCCTCACCCTAGGGTGAATACTGATAATCATCCCTAGGTGGGATGAATACCAATTTGTAATCGTCCCAGAGTGGGATGAGTAGGGAGCAAAGTGCCAAAAGGTGCCAAATTGACCTTTTACCTTCCAAACTACTTTTGGGAGTGGTTAGGACCACTATTTAACCTCTAGGGGCTGCCCTAGGGGTTGTGTGTGTCAATGCGATCGGTGCTTGTTGTCACATAATCGGATTGGTGTTGTTTTGGTGTCTACAAATGCCCCTTTTTGGGAAGCATTGTGCAAGGCGCAGCACTGAGCAAAAATAGATAACCAAAGCACTAATGATTAGGGTTTCTTAGTAACCTAACCAACTCTTCATGCCCAAAGTATGGAAAGGGCACACATTCTTGAATCCTTGCTTCTGACGAGCTAAGGAGCTTAATTCAAATGTTAACCTTTTTCGGTGAGGTGTTACTTGAGCTTGGACATTGTTTAGTCATGAATAGGCAAAGGGCGCAACCTTTTGTCTGTGGGAACCTTGAGTTCATAATTCACGAATGCCAAGTGTTTGATCAGCTTGTGATTATTGCTTGTGTGCTGCCCCAAGCAGGGGCGTGATTGTCTTTGTCAATGATCCTTTGAATGCGTGTTATTTCATTTTGGGTGTGTTTTTGTTGATTGGTGACTAAATGTGACTACCCCCTCAAGCAATGAATCAATGAGGAAATTACCAACATGAGAAAAGTGACGAGTCGCTTGACCCAAGATGACTTAGGTAAGGGTGCCTTCAGTGGTTTACCGTTGAATGCGTAAGCAATTTTCGAACATTCTGACCTATTTTTGGTGGGTTTCAACCCATTTTGTGATGCATTTTGGAGCTAAAATTGTCAATAATATGTCCTCCCGTGGAGCGGTCTGGCTATGGTATCCTTCTTAGCGAGTAGGAGAGTGACAATTTGTGATTCCAAGAAGGTTCGATGCAAAGGCACCTTCATTCGGCAATGGTATTGCTATTTTTGGTTGGGTGTTGACCCATTTTGCAACGTCGTTTAGGGATGAAATTTTGGAAAATTCGTCCTCCCGTGGAGCGGTCCGCCTATGGTAGCCTTCTTAGGGAGTTAGATAGTGAGGATTTTTGACCCCGAAATCTATTTTTAATTCCCAGAATGTCAGGTGCAAAAGAACTCTCATTGGACAGTTTTATTGCTATTTTTTGGTGCATTTTGTGCAGTTTTTGATGTTTTTGAAATTTTTGCTCTGTAATCGTCCCTAGGTGGGACGAATACCAGTTTAGTAATCATCCCTGGGTGGGACGAATACCATTTTATTAATCATCCTAGGGTGGGATGAGTGCTTAGTAGAGCGCTTGTCCCAGGGAGGAACAATTATAGGCTCAAAAAACCTATTTAAGGGCCAAAACTGGGTTTTGGGCTCATTTGCATTTGTTTTTCCTGGCAATTCAGAGCTCTGAGGAGGAGGAGGTCAATTTTGCAAAGTGAAGCGCTACTGTATTTTCCTATCACCATGAGTTCACGGACCAGATCTGCAAGCAGCGGAGTCGAAGCGAGACCAGTGAGTGTTCTTCCTCTTTATTGTTTGCTTGCATTACAATTTGAAAACTGCAATTTAATTATTTTTTATTCTTTTGTATTTTGTTTTTCAAATTAAAAAATGAAACCCTAAAAAGATGTTGCTTTGTTATGTAGGGCTCCATTAAAACTTAGGTTGAAACCCTAGTGGAAACCATGTTTATTTGGCAGCTATGATAAACTAAAAGAAACCCTAGTCTAACAAAAATCAAAATTTAGCTTAAAACCTAGGTTAACCTTAGTTAAACAAAGATCACCAGTTAGTTTAAAACTTAGCTTAAAAACGTAGTTTTAGAACCTAACCTAAAAACTTCGCTTAACCCTAGTTTAACAAAGATCAAAACTTAGGTTAGAAACGTAGGGTAAAACTGAGCTTAAAAATGTAACTCAACCCTAGTTATGTTTTGTTTGTTTTTAATTTATCAGTGTAGAGGTAAAAAAACCCCTAGAATTGACAAATTATTTTTTTTGACTTTTGTTGTTTTAGTTGTACATTTTTTGATGCATTGTTGTATATTCTTGTGATGGCTGTACAATTTTTCATGGTTTTAATGTTTTTGTTTTGTTTTCTTTTGCAGGTTGTGAAGAGCTAGTATCGTGTACCTACAGTTTTCTCTAAAGCATGGGAGGCGCATACTTTGGCTGACTGGGAGTGGCTTGATGCCCTTGGGCTCAAGCAAGTGACTCGACTAGAGCTTGTGGTCGAGGATCGGGCCTATCTAATGGCCCTTATCAACTTGTGGGAACCCCGAACCAATACCTTCCATCTCCCAATAAGGGAGATGACAGTGACCTTAGAGGATGTCTATCAGATTCTATGGAATTCGATAGACAGACTACCGATCAGGATGACGCCGCGTGATCAGTGGACAACTATACTAACATGATGCTTTGGACACAAGGAGGAGGTGGGTGTGGATAGCCCAGTGGAGAGGGTAGAGGGTGACTACTAGATTGGTGGCATTTTGGTTCGATGGTGGCTAGAGATGGGTGTGTTGGGATTGAGGCACGTAGTACTGATGGACCTTATTTCCAACATGCTGCTACCCGACTCTTTGGGTGTGAGGTTCCCGTGGAACCTACTGGAGGTGGTGTTCAAGTTAGTGGACTGTCCGACGGAGGCATCGATGATCATGAGATGGGGACAGACTCTGCTGGCACAACTCTACGATGAGTTGTATGAGGTCCACTATTGAAGGAGGAAGGGGATTGGATGTAGCTATCTGTTGCAGTGTTGGGCTTGGTAGCACATAGTGATGGAGAGGCTGGTGGGGTTGCCATGGATGACTTGAGAGAATATGGTAGATCGAGAGATTGAATATGGGGCATTATGGTGGCGGTCGAAGGAGCAGGGACAGAGTCAGCGGTGGGCAGGTGTCGTAGGGCACTATGCCGATGTCTTCGCTCAGCTTACTCCAGGGGAGGTGTGCTGGCACCCCTACCGGGACTGTCCAACCTAGCCTGAGGCTGGAGAGTGGCTTCGACGGGTACGTAGGGGGTGGTGGCTGATTGGGCATCATGGGACCGAGCAGGAGTTCTTCCTATATGGTCGGGTGACACGATAGTTTAGGGTGCACCAGGGGTTGCCTGGTGAGCCCTTGATCTATCGATATCAGGGGGATGAGAGGACTCTAGTCTGGCCAGTAATTGCATTGTTGGGTGAGGATTCAGATACAGGGATTGATGCCCTAGATGTGGATGACATCGAGGTTACCACTGAGTATGACCAGTGGTGGACTTTGCTGTGATGGCGAGGCGAGCGGCCTCTAGGAGGTGTAGAGGTAGTTGCAGCAGGTGGGGAGGGTGTAGAGGCACCAGGAGAGAGTTGGGGGGTTTTTCTGGATGATGCAGACATGGTGGAGGTTGAGGATGCAGGCATGGATTTTGGGGTTCCATATCAGCTGGAGGTGCAGGACGTCCCGGAGCAATGGGAGCCAGAGTAGGCTGCTGTCTCGAATTCGCCTATGCCTCAAGTAGTTTCAAAGGACAAGGAGGCAAGGTTGTGCGCTGAGAATGCATGATTGGCAGAGCTGCTTCAGAGGTAGGATAAGGAGCTGGGAGAGGCTCTACAGGAGAGGGATCTCTTGTAGACTCAGTTAGCAAAGTGGGAGAATGCATGGGCTACGTACCATTTGTAGGAAGGGGATACCGATACTGCGCAAGAGAGGGATATTCTATGGACGTAGTTGGCAAAGAGGGAGAAGGTGTTGGCACAGTGTGATGATGTAGTAGCGATGTATCGTCGGTGGGAGGTAGAGTGGTGTCGGCACCGGATGGATCTGGAGGGAGAGATCATCCGCCTCGAGGGGTGGGTACCTGAGCCCTTTGGAGGTGGGTCTTCGCACCGAACGAGGGGCAGCGATACTGAGCAGTCAGCATCGTCTCATCACAGATGATTGGATGAGGGGGGGGCTAGTGGGCATGATGCAGGGGCAAGCAGCAGTCGCCCTGAGAGGTCCCATAGGACCCACACCATGGGGGGTAGTTCCCGTCGCACCGATCCTGCGTGATCATGGTGGCCAATGCCCTAGGCTTGGGGTTTTTGAGGTTTTGCTTTGCTGCGAGGTCAGAGGACCGGTTGATTGTAGCCTACGGGAATTTTTGATGATATATATACAAATGACTTGCTTTGTGTTTATACACTTGTCATGGTTTGTGTTTATGTTTATGCACAATTATTTATGATGATGTATGCAAGTGGTATTATGAATGCGATGTTTCTGATTATATGATGTATGCAAGTGGTATTATGAATGCGATGTTTCTAATTATATGATGTATGCATATGGAATGAATGAAATGAGTTGTTGATAACTTGTTGATGGCACCATAGACTATACAATATTTTACTGGCTTTTTGTACTTATGTGATGGCTTTGTGGAATGACTTTGCATGTGAGAACTTTGTTTTTGTATTTTGTTGTATTTTTTTTATGGGGATGGATGTAATGAAATGTACTAGTTGTTTAAAAATGTAGTTAAGCTTTTTTGAGATTCAGATATTTTAACTAACTAGCCAAAATTGTACATTTATCTCGCAAGACTTTTGAACAAGGTATAAATCAGACTTGAGTTTGACCAAGTTATTGCACATCCCTGTGTGTGCAATTGAGTTCATTTATGTGGTATTTGTCAGGATACCGCCAGTTCCAAATAGGCTATCAACCAAACCTGTACTAAGGATCACCTAATTAGCTCCACTAACTCTGTTGTTGTATTTAGTAAGATTAATCCATGGGACAATCTAAGGTACCATAAGCTAGCTCATCCACATGCAAACATTGGTCTGCTCACATGCAAAGCTAATGTGATAGACATATCGTCATGCGTTTAGGATACCACCATTGCCAGGTAGGCTGTCCACCAAACCCATAATGAGGATCACCTAGATGGTTTTTGAATGCTGAGAATTCCAGGGATTCAAGCTCAGGAGTCTTTTATTTGCTCAACGTGTTAGGATACTTGCTCATATACATAGTGATGAAAATCACTGTTTATTTTTCTTGTTTTGTTTTTCCTTTTGAGAAAGGATGTTGAATAGTGATAATAACCACTGTTATTTGATTTTTCATTTTGAGCTTCATAAGGTTGAGCTCGTAGGTTTTTGGCTGATGAAAGGCATTGATCCTTTTGGTCTTGGGGATGACTACCCATCCTGTTCAGGGACGTGTAGTACGAATCCTTATGACTTTGGGAACCAAAGGGGATTAGGGATATTATGAAGTAAGGGCATTGATATTTTAGGCCTTGGGGATGACTACCCATCCTTATCAGGGGTGTGTAGTACGAATCCTTATGACTTTGGAGACCAAAGGTGATTGGATATGGTCATGATGATGGTTTGTTGGGAGTTTGCTTTTGAATGGCATTGATCCTTTTAGGCCTTGGGGATGACTACCCATCCTTTTCAAGGGCGTGTAGTATGAATCCTTACGACTTTGGGGACCAACGAGGATTGGGATTTTTGGTAGTGGTGAAAACCATTGTTTAGTAGGGGGAATTGATGGGGAAGAGCTTGTCCTTTTTTCAATTCTCAGCACTCTTGAACCATTCGCACAGGGGGATGAATAGGATAATCTTTCACCTATGGTATCCTAGACTGCTTTGTAGGTTTCTCTTGCGTTCACACAACTTGGGAATTATTTTATGTGTTTTAACTTGTGTAGGGATGTTACATAACGAGGCGTGATCCAAGTAAAACTTTCCCTTGTAAAATCCATTTAACTTTGTACAATTTTTGGCTAGAAATTTAAAGACAGCTGAATGACAAAAACCCTACATACATTAGGAGACAATTGACTATGCTAAAAATGGGGATGGTGTTATTCTGGATGTATGTGTTTATAAAATGGATGGAATGTGGAAAATGGAGGAATTTTCGAGCAATTACAGTCTATGGTGTTTGGGACACGTATGACCAACAAATATGCAATGTATGGATGTGATGCCTAATGCAACTTATATTTTTGTATTTTGATTTTTACGAGTATGCATGGAATTGAGATGCAATTTTTTTTGTTATTTTTGATGATTTTATTGTTTTTTTTTGTTTGTGAATATTTATTTTGACCAAGCGGTTATGGGTACCCTTGGAGCTTTTGGTTTGACCAAAGGGTTTATGGATACCTTTGGGGCATTTTTGGGGTTGACCAAGCGATTGTGGGAATCCTTGGAGCTTTTGGTTTGACCAAAGGGTTTATGGACACCTTTGGGGCATTTTGGGTTTGACCAAGAGATTGTGGGAATCCTTGGAGCTTTTGGTTTGACCAAAGGGTTTATGGACACCTTTGGGGCATTTTGGGTTTGACCAAGAGATTGTGGGAATCCTTGGAGCTTTTGGTTTGACCAAAGGGTTTATGGATACCTTTGGGGCATTTTGGTTTGACCAAGAGATTGTGGGAATCCTTGGAGCTTTTGGTTTGACCAAAGGGTTTATGGATACCTTTGGGGCATTTTGGTTTTGACCAAGAGATTGTGGGAATCCTTGGAGCTTTTGGTTTGACCAAAGGGTGTATGGACACCTTTGGGACATTTTGGGTTGACCAAGCGATTGCGAGAATCCTTGGAGCTTTTGGGTTTGACCAAGCGATTACGAGAATCCTTGGAGCTTTTGGTTGGACTATGGCTCTCTAAATGTGGAATGGCCTCAAATGACTGATGTTCAAGGGTTCTAGTTCCTTGATTCCTTCAAGAGAGGCGAGTCGGTATGTTCCAGGTCCTATTTTACTATCAATCACATAAGGACCTAACCAGTTTGCCATGAACTTGTCCCTTAGATGGGGCGACAAATTAGAATTCTATTGGTTCTCTTTTAAGACCAAGTCACCAACTCGAAAGTCCCTTAGGTGAACCTTCATGTTGTATGCTT
The DNA here is from genome assembly GCA_028583015.1 of Wollemia nobilis. Classification (NCBI taxonomy): domain Eukaryota; kingdom Viridiplantae; phylum Streptophyta; class Pinopsida; order Araucariales; family Araucariaceae; genus Wollemia; species Wollemia nobilis. Next base: position 4,265,428 of record JAQPPZ010001641.1, read on the forward strand.
TCTTAAGTCGCTCTTGATAGATACGCAAATGCTCGAGAGCATTGACGCGTCGTTCGTCGAGCAACGTAAGTTGGTCTAACCGGGTCTACCGTGCAGTGTCATCATCGATGAACTCTTGCATTGAAATGCACAGGGAAGGGATTTCCAACTCGAGAGGCATGACTGCCTCGGAGCCATACACCAACGAAAATGGAGTTGCCCCAGTGGGCATCCGAATGCTAGTGCGATAAGCCCACAGGGCAAGCAGGATTTGAATGTGCCAATATTTATGACTATCTACGATGGTATTTTTGAGGATGGTGACTAGCATTTTGTTTGATGCCTTTGCTTGCCCATTTGCCTATGGATAATAGGGTGTTGAAAAACTATGCTGAATTTTGTACTTTGTTGTCAAAGCACGCACATATTTATTCTTGAATGACGTCCCATTATCCAAGATGATCTTGGATGGAATACCAAAATGACATATGATGTTATGTAAAATAAACTCCGCAATGCGGGTTCTAGTCATAGAGGTTAGCGAAATTGCTTCCACCCACTTGGTGAAGTACTCTGTGGCCGTTATGATGAACGTGTGATGACCCAACGATGCAGGGGAGATCTTTTCGATTAGATCAAAGCCCCACTATGAAAAAGGCCAAGCCGATTGAATCGGTTGCAAGGCCTGAGAAGGTACGTGTGTCAAATTGGCATGGTGTTGACACTTCATGCACTTCTTTACATATGTGCAACAATCTCGCTCTAAATATGGCCAATAATAACCCATGCGGAGAATGCGCTTTGCGATGGCCATACCGCTGAAATGGCCATCGCATGTACCATCGTGGGCTTGGGTGATCACCCAAGCGGACTCCTGCTAGTCCAAGCAATGGAGGAGGATTCCTTCATAGCTTCGATGATACAAAATGTCTCCTAGCAAGACATGTTTTGCCGCTTTCTGTTTAAATGATCTTTTCATGGCTTGTGTCAATCCAAGTGGGAGGTTACCTAACTTGAGGTAATCCCTTATGGGTGTGTACCAATCCTGCTGATCAGAAACCTCGATGGTATGAATGGCCAATCCCTCTTGAAGTTCATCCCTAGCAAAAGCTGAATGGGAAAGAACTTGTAAAAACAACGTTGTGTTGCTATTAAGAGGGGTCGAGGAGAACAAGGACCCCCAGTTGGCTTGAGTCAGACAATCTTGGATTCGAGAGAACCTATCCTGAGATGGTTCAATCTGGATCAAGTGGATTCCTGGAGTTAGGTTAGAGCTTGCACGCTCCATCATGGATTGCGATAATGTCTTGACTTGAATGGTTGTCATCTCATCGAAAGGGTCTTACGGGATTAGTGACCCCAAGGAGGCCATAGTATCCACAAAATGATTCGATGATCGAGGGAGTGCCTCGATGTCATACCATTCAAGTTGTGCCAAGAATTTGTCCACAAGGGCTTTGTAGGCCTACAGAATTGGGCATTTACATTGGAATACCCCTTTTACTTGATTGAAAATTAACAACGAATCACCAAAGATGTTTAAACATTTAATGTTCATGGTGACTATTGTTTGAAGACCTATGAGCAAGGCTTCATATTCTGCATTGTTGTTGGTGCACAGGAAGTCTAATTTAAATGATAGAGGCATTGGAGCCCCTTGCGGTGTGAAGAATACAATTCTTGTGCCACCTCCTTGCTCACATTTAGAACCATCGAAGAATAGGGTCATGTCAGCCTATGACTCAGGCTCATTAGAATCTGGTGATTTTGAAACATGGAAGACCCCATCATCCGATAGTTCTACGGTCAGAGGCTGATCATCTTCAAGAGGAGCCTCTACTAGTTGATCGACGATGACTTGACCTTTTATGGATTTTTGTCCAATGAATTCTATGTCAAACTCCATCAACAACATGATCCATTTTGCCATGTGGCTACTATGATAAGTATGACTCATCATGTATCACAATGGATTCTCCTTAGACACAACATACGTCATATTGTTGAGCATGTAGTGGCATAGCTTTTTGGTAGCAAACACCACTGCCAAGCAGAGCTTCTCAATGTATGCATAGTTAAGTTCATAACTGACCAGGGTGCGGCTAAGATAGTAAGTAGCCTGTTCTTTGTGTAGTTCATTTTTTTGGGACAGCATGGTGCCTAGTGCCACCTCAGTAGTTGAGATGTATAAGTAGAATGACACTCTTGGTCTAGGTGGTGCCAATACTTGCGGCAAAGCCAAGTATTGTTTAATATCATCAAAGGTTGGCTGGCACTCGTCATCCCAGTGAAATGCTACCCCCTTGTGCAATAATTTATTCATGGGTCGACACTTGTCAGATAGCTGCGCTATGAAGCACTTGATTGACGCGACCTTTCCTTGTAGGCTTCTGAGTTGCTTGATGGTAGTTGGGGGAAGCATTTCAAGGATTGCCTTGACTTTGTTTGGATCCACCTCGATTCCTATTTTGGAGACTATGAAACCCAAGAGCTTTCCAGATGTGATGCCAAATACACACTTCTTGGGGTTTAGTCTGACTTTATGTTCAATGAGGCGATCGAGGATCTTGCTTAAGTCATCGAGATGATCTGGGCACAAAAGAGATTTGGCCAACAAATCATCCATGTAATCTTCCAAAGTTTTGTGCATGTGATCATGGAAGATGTACGTCATGGCACGTTGGTAGGTGGTGCCAGCATTTTTAAGGCCAAAGGGCATGACCTTATAACAAAATGTCCCCCAAGGCGTTGTGAACACTGTTTTTAGTTGGTCCTCGAGATTGATACGAATTTGATTGTATCCTGAGAAACCATCCATGAGGGAAAGCATTTCATGGCCTACTGTAGCGTCTACCAATGCATCGATGCTAGGCAAGGGAAAATCATCCTTAGGACTCACTTTGTTTAGATCTCAAAAATCGGTGCATATGCGAATCCTCCCGTCGAGCTTTTTGATGGGCACCATGTTAGACAACCATGGTGGGTAATCCACGTAGATGACAAATTGTGCATCCAACAGCTTTTGTAGCTCATCTTTGACCATTAAGGCTACTGTTGGATGCATCTTACATAGTTTTTGCTTTACTGGCTTGACTTTCGGATCAAGCGTAAGATTATGCATGACTAGCTACGGATCTAGCCTCGGCATGTCTTTGTAGGACCATGCAAAAACCTCCTTCTTCTCTTTGAGAAGGGCAATGTAGTCGGCTTGCTCTTCGGGGGATAGAATTACCCCCAGCTTGATGATTTGCAAATTCATTGGATCTGAGCCGATGTCTACGTCAGTCGTCTCCTCGACCAACATGTGGGACCCATCCTCCAACTGGTGTGGAGTTGGGATCAAGTGGATATCATTTGCTGAATTTAGATCATCGTTCGGAACGTCAGGTTCCTCTTTAGCATGGAAGACATCTTGAGTCTATCCGGGGGTGAAATGGAACATCCCACCACAAGGCCAGTACTATGATGGGGATGGCGGTGTGTCAGTGAGATCCCAATCTATAGCATCTAGGTCTAGATGCAATGACCATGTTGGGTCGGCTGGATTATGGATGGGGGCGGTTAAATCAATGGAGATCATGTTGATGAAATGATTTTGGTCTCCATTATAGTGGGTGTGGCTTCTCAGACATCCTAGATGATCTTTGTGCTCCGGATCTGGCTTTGTGGGTACTGGCACAAATGGATCGGCCCTATGTGTGGATAAGAGGATGGGGTCCACCCTAGGCACTGATGGCTCTATAGGGTCTCCAAGAGGAAGATGTTCTCTGTATACCTGGAGTGGTGGGTGTAGTAATTGCTATAACTATGCCTGGTTTAGGTGCCACCTATGCCTTGGCCCTATGTGTAGTTGTTCAAACATGTCATCTATGTCCAAGGGATATTGTTGCTATCGCATATGATTGAGATAGGCCATCTCAGTTTCATCTTCATAATCACTATCGGAGATCCAAAGGCCTTCGTTGGCTCCAACAGCTATTTGAGACATATGAGGCTCATCTTGCTCGAGCAAATTAATGTGGTCCCATCGAGGTTGTTCCACTCTTTGCGGGGGGACCTGATTCTCTTGAGGTGGCATATGCTCAATTGGAGCATTCAAAGGGAACATTGTTAGGAAGCTCTCCTGATAATCATCCATGGGAGTCACTTGTGAATGATTGCTATCAGACTCGAAAGGATCCCAAGGCGCTACCTCATACTCTGACTCGTCTTCTGAAGACCCTTCTTGGTCTTGTCTATATCCCTCTTGTAGGTGAGTCCTCGAACTTTCTCCCTTTTCGACCGAAGGGAAAGGGTTGTTAAGGTCAACAAGGTTGGTTGTTAGCAATGGGTGATAATCCCCCAATGTATATGTTGTGTTAGGATTGGCATATGGATCTAATGCCAACCCATCCTTGTTGCCTATCCCTAGGCCTTGCATGTTCTCTACCAAGATGTCCAGGGGCAAGGGGTGGTTGAACCCTACTCCCGACTTGTCATACGACATTTGATATCTTGGTTGGCAAAGAACACGCACTCCTTGCTCATACCTGCCCAACCCATATCCATGCCAATTGCATTGGCCAAGATATCTTAATGCGAAGTCTAGGTTGGACAAATAGTTGACGTCCTCAACAAAGGGTTCTTCATCTTCATCTTCTTGCATGTAAGGTTCAATGCCATTATCCAGGCCCCCATAAACAAAGTTTGTCTGATTGGGTGGGTAGCCTAGAGGAACCACAGTGTCGATGGGGAGTCGAGGTCTCCCCATGTCTTGCATGGACTCAAGTGCAGGTGTTGCTACAATGTTTCGCACTATATACTCCCCCAGGCCCATGTTGGCCATCTCAATGGTGATCGTTGGCGGTTGAGGGGGAGCGAATGGGAGTTCTTCCTGAGTCCACTCCATGTAGGGTGAACCAGGTGTCTCGACTTCCATTTTGCTAGGCATCTCTTTGGTAGAGATGGTTGAGACTAGGGGTGGTTCCTCTTCTAGGGGTTTCTTTCCCTTGTCCTTCGGTGTGGCCATCGTAGGTGGCGTTGTTGGTGAAGGACCATATGAGGAAGATGGACCCGATCTGGGGATTTGATGGACTTGTCAATGGGGATGCCTGCAAAATTAGACCCTGGTTAGATGGATTCAACTAAAAATCTAAATGTGTTGATGGAAGGGTCGATTGCGGCATGAATTACATCGTATTGCAGTACTTGAAGGGCTCTAAGTCTGTCGGGACTACATGCACCTGTCCTTCAAATGTATACTTTAGGCACTAATGAGCTATTGAAGGGACACACTTCATGTCCCTGATCCAAGGCCACCCTAGCAAGATATTATAGGCCATCTCACCTTCCAAGATGTGGCACAATGTATGAATAGTCTTTTGTCCCACTTGGATGGGTAGGAAAATTGTGCCAACTATCGAGCATATTGCATCATTGAATGCTCGAAGAGTATAGGTGGAGGCCATGATGTGAGATGTCGGCAACTTTAGATGTTTCAATGCTACTATTGTAATTATATTACTAGACAAGCCAGTGTCCACCAACACTCTCTTATACGAAATCTCGTTGACCCGTGCAATGACGTGTAGGGGTGGATCCGCCACATCACCAGTCACTGATTTCAATTCATCTTCTCTAAAGGTGATGACTGGTTTCGTACATTGTTTTACATGTCCCACGAAGTTGTTGAAAGAGTTTGCTTCGTGGGGTTGCAGCTCGATGGCTTTTAATATCTCCATTAGAGCCTCTCGATGGGGCACTGATTATTGAATGAGCTCGTATATGGAGAGCCTAGCCGACATGGTCCGTATAATTTGGGTAAGTCTAGTCCGAATCATGGCCACTGGTCTAGGTGGGGGAAGTTGCATAGGGTGCTGTTGAGGTTGTGACATCGATGGAACCTCTCTTGTGGCTGTCATGAGGGCAGCTCCTGGGTACTTCTTGTTCCTAGTCACTATGCTTATCATCCCTACATACCCCTGCATGGGGAAATTCTGTTGCACCTCATTGACTTGAAGGGGTTTTTCCTACGCATCATGGGTAGGCAAGGGGTCTCTGAAGACTCCCATCTATTGGTTGTTTGGCGCTACGGGGTTGTCCACTGCCAGCGTCTTGTTGTCGATTAGGTCTTGCACCAAGCCTTTAAACTTCCAACATGTGTTAAGGTCATGTCCCTTCTACCTATGGAACCTACAGTACAAGTCCTCCCTGTACCCCTTAGGCTTCGGTGCATTGGGGTCTATGGTTTGAATCTCTGGTAGGTTGATCAAGTTCGTCGCTGACAAGCGGTCAAATAGGGAGTCCCTAGAATCTGTGTAAGGTGTGAATTGTCACCTAGGGCGATGCTGCTAATTTTGTTCTTGCCTCTAATTTTCTTTGTCATAATTGTTAGGAGGCACCACCTGATAGTTAGCCTTTTGAGGCTATGTTGCTTATGTAGGCTTAGGGACGTTTATAGCAACCTGATTGACCATAGCGGGTTTCTGTTGCATGGTCCCTGTTTTGGTGTTCTTAGACCATTCTTTCTTCTTTGGCTTGGCAATCTCACCATCCTATATCTTGATCTCCTTAATGATTCTGGATTGAGCCAGAGCTTCCTCTAAGTTGGCATATTGTTGTAGCTACAATAGCATGAAGATCGATCTCAAACAGCTCTTTGAGAACATTTGGGTCAGGTTGGACATGGGAGGGAGGTAGGGCAGCTTTGAAAGCAACGTCCTCCATCAATTCCCATATGCCGCCATGGTCTCTTCCTCATACTACTTGAGGCTAGCTAGGTCGCTTAGTGACACCCTTTTCTTTGTGTTGAAGGCGAAGCATTCGAGGAACGCGTCCACTAGCTGATCCAAGTTACTAATGCTATGTTTTGGCAATTGAGTGAACCAATCCGAGGCAGGGCCTACGAATGTGGTTATAAATGTTCTTAGCAACAAAGCATCATTGTCCTGAATGCCAAAGCATTGGCTCAGGAATCTAGTCACGTGCTCTTGGGCATCCTCCTCCCCTCTAAAGAGTGCCAACTGGGGCAGTTTAAAGTGTTCAGGGTATGGGGGTGTCGACACTGACGGATGCACAGGGTGACTACGGAGTTGGTGTAAAGTGGGCTTTTGGGGCCCAGAAGTCTTGGTCTCCATAGAATCTAAATGCTCTAGCAGTGCTTTATATGCATCAAAATATTTAATCTCTTCCTCCTTAGTTAGCTCCCATTGTGGGTTGGGGGGAACTTGAGGCCTATAGAGGGGTGGCTGGATAGCAGCCCCTCTGCCTTGGTAGGGCATTTTGGCCCGCTCTTCTTCTTGCTCATACTCCTCATAGGCTTCTTGAGGAGTTTCTAGATGAGACCTATGACCATGGGTGGGTCCCCATGGAGGGGACCTATCTCGCACCAAGGGGTTGCACCTCTCATACACTTCTACTTTATGTGCACGAGGGGTTGGGACCTTCTTAGGCATAGTGTTATGAAGCAATTTGACTATCTAACACTGAATGCGCTCTTTGCTAAGGTGGTATAGATGATCTAACTATTGTTGATCCTGCCTGAGCTACGTGATTTGCGCTTGGTGGGTGGCATGTCTAGAAAATTCCAAGTCAATTTGTTTTGTCGTCTCATGTTTAGGAATCCTAGATGCCTCTCCTACATGTCTATCTCGATCATGGTGATCCGAGACCCCTATGGGTTGCTTTCCTCTGTTGATGTTAGTGACATTCACCCGAGGCTCTAGCCTCAATGGGCGATCTTGATACATAGCAGGTGCGGAGGTGCATCGCTCCCATGCTGTGTACTACTCTTGAGGAATATGGTGGTCTTCCTCGTACTCCCTTTCGTATGTGTGAAGGGTGCAGGGAGAATTGGCTTGCCTTGCCTGGAGAGCCTTGTGCTCTGGATTTGGTCTAGTGTTTCTAACAGTAATAAGGGGTAAAGGAGGGATGATAAAATCATGTGGCCCCTCCTTATGGACCCTATGTTGCTCTAGTGCTTCATCACTAGGCCACTCATAACGAGCGTCTAAGGGTGGCCTTTTGTCTATGTTGAGTGCCATGTGTAGGTTCTCCTCTTGAAAGGATCTATGCTAAGTGGGGGTGCCCCTCAAAGAGGTGCCTCTATAGTCCTATTTTGTAGTGGCATGATGTGGACTATCTTGTATGTCAGGCCACCAAGGCGGGATGACCAAGTCCTCAAGACTATATCGGAGGTGACTTGTCCCCATTTGTGCACTCTCTGCAGCTCCTACCCATGATTGGGCTCAACTACGGGTGTACACCATGGTGATGTTTTCCTACAATATGCATAGATTTTTATCTCTTTTTATGATTTTTATGCTACACTAAACATATAGTATCACACACAAAGCAATGATTATCTCGTTTAAATATTAAAAGTGTGCCCTAAATTTGGTTTAGTGTGTTTTGATTTTTGTTTTGAAAGCTTTTGTAAAGAACATTTAAATGCAATATGATGGATTTTATGACTCCCAAAAATGGTTGCCCCTTCGATATACCATTGCCAGACCGATATACCAACCTCTCTATATACCCGCCCTTACGTGAGGGAAACTATTGGTACATGAGAGCAGATAGTACGTGGAACATAGGAGGTACAGAAGGGGAATCACTCTATTTATGACACCTACCATAGAAGACTTATCCTCATGCACTGGGAATCACCCCAGATAAACTTGATCAGCTTTCGTTAGGATTTACGTCTAGCAACAGTTGCGATTGGGGTTATGTATGTAATATCTCAAGCCAAGGTGGTGATGAAATCCACCGTTGGTCTTGTTCAAGGGTTGGGGTTTTACAACAAACTTCTTGTTGTTTTAAATTACCACATGGTGTGTTGGGTTCTTTTTTAAGTTGCATAAATGAAGGAAACAAGCTTTCAAACTCTCCTATGCAAGCAAATAACCAAAAAATAGAAAACAAAAAACAAAAAATTGATAGAAGGTGTTTAAGACCCCTACCTCTTCTCTGCCCAAATCGGATGCCTCTGAATTTTTTGTTCTAAAATTACACAGAGAGCTATTCATCCCTGGGTGAAATGAATAACAAAATTGTATTCATCACAGGGTGGGGCAAATGCCCATTCGTCCCTAGGTAAGACGAATTCCAGCTCTGTACTCGTCACAGACTGAAACGAATAGTAGTCCAGCGTTTGAAAACTTGGTACCTATAAGAAAAAACAAGCAACTTTTGATCAGAAAGTTAATATTAAAATCAAGGGACAGAGGTCCCACCGTGATTGCCACTGAAAGCATGAGGATACGAAAACAAAAAGGAAAATTCCAAGTACGATGCGTGTAAAACCAAACTTAACGCTAAAAGCCTATATATTGAAAAATGCATGAAAGGAAAGAACATAAACGAATCGACACAAGATAAAAGCAATATGGAATATGACCCTATTTATTGATATGCTTTTAAAGTCGTGTTACAATATGTCTCCTTCCCTTTTAGGGGATAGGAGCGTTAAATATGTTTCTTGTCACATCCATGGATAGCAATCCTTCTTTCGCGTGCCCACATGTAAGATGGGCGAAACAAAACGTCACCGCCGCTTGTGTATATGAGTTTTGACTCCTTACTGCTCCTCTAATGTTTAAGACCTGCATTCAAGGAAACAAAAAAGATCAGTAGCACCTGCAGATAGAATAGAACATGTATTTCCCAAGGCCTACTGTTAGTGTATGCATGAAAATATTAAAAAGATAACCAGATAACATCATAATGACCTAAAAAATTAACATAAGAATGAATATGTTACCAGGAGGGCATTACAAGTGGAACAGTTAGGAAATTCCTCATAGATTTGTATTCGCTCGGGGCGGGACGAATAAACCTACAACAAAGTGTTAAAAGGCACAGTCCCAAATGTCCAATTTGGGAAGCTCCAAATCACCTGCAAAGTTGGGGTTAGCTAATTGGGGGTGTTTTGGGAAGACCCAGAAGGTCATATTTTCCCAATTTGGCCTCTATCACCCAAAATATGATGGCGCTATCTACATGTTAGTGAAGGTGGGAAATGATAAAAGCATGATCAAAACTTGTCAAAATAACCTAAAATTTAAATGACAGCATATGTAAAGAACCTAGAATCAAATGCAAAAGAAAAATCAAAGAAATCTGCCATAGATTTCTAATCGCTCTAGGGTGGGGTTTTTAGAACTGCGACAGTTTGGGGGGCACTCGGGGGCAAGACGCCCGCCGTTTGGGACTCTGTTTCGGCACCAATCCACTTGGGCTAGGTCCAAAAACTCTTATGGGATGTTGTCGACAAATTTTGTGGGATATTGTGGCAAAATTTTTGGGTTTGGGCTCCGGATTTGCGCTTCCAATAACCACCCTATGACCTCCCTTCCAAAAGAGATCAAGGATGTGAAAGGCACAAATCAAAAGGTATATGTGTGGATGTAAAATGGCAGCACTTCATTGCTAAAAATGCTATCTCTCTCTATATTTTGGGTGAGAAGACTCACCAATTTATAGACCTAGGGTCTCTCTGTTTGAATGTGCATGCGAGGGTGCCACTGGAGTTGCATGTCCTATTTTGGAAAAAATATTATTCCTTGATTTAGAGTCTCCTTGCATGAGGCCTCCAAAAATCTAAGACATGCATGACTGAAGTCTCTCTTCTTGATTTGAAGTCGTTCCTTGCAATTGCATGGCCTGAAGTTGCAGTTAACTGGCGGACCTGTCGAGGTTTGACTTTTTTTTCTAGTCAAACCTTCTATTTGCCTCACCCTGGGGCGAATGCTGATAATCGTCCCTGGGTGGGACAAATACTAGTTTGTAATCGTCCCAAGGTGGGACGAGTAGGGAGCAAAGTGCCAAAGATGCCAAATTGAACTTTTACCTTCCAAACTACTTTTGGGAGTGGTTAGGACCATTGTTTAACCTCTGGGGGCTGCCCTAGGGGTTGTGTGTGTTAATGCGATCGGTGCTTGTTGTCACATAATTAGATTGGTGTTGTTTTGGTGTCTACAGTGTGTCACCTTGGGGAGCTCCTATTTTGTTTGTTAAAAATAAATATGGTACTTTAAGGATGTGCATAGATTACCGAATGCTGAATAAAGTTACTATCAAGAATAGATACTCTTTGCCAAGAATTGATGACTTGTTTGATCAGTTAAAAGGAGCAACCATATTTTCTAAAATAGACTTGAGATCTGGTTATCATTAGTTAAGGATTTAGGAGGAAGACACTTCTAAAATGACATTTAGAACAAGGTATGGATATTTTGAGTTTACTATCCTACCATTTGGGCTAACTAATGCTCCAACCGCATTCATGAACCTCATGAATAGCATTTTTAGAGATCAGTTGGATTGATTTGTACTTGTATTTTTGGATGATATATTGATCTACTCCAAGAGTAAAGAGGAGCATGATCAACACATGAGAACTGTGCTAGAGATTCTTAGAAGGAATCAATTGTATGGAAAGTTATCCAAATGTGAGTTTTATACCCCACAAGTACAATATCTTGGGCATATTTTTTCTACTATAGGGATTGTAGTGGATCCAAAGAAGATTGAAGCAATTATTGATTGGCCAACACCTACTAATATTTCAGAGGTGCGAAGCTTTATGGGAATTGCAGGATATTATAGGTGATTTGTCAAGGGGTTTTCAAAAATTGCTCAACCCATTACAAACCTTCAAATAAAATGGAAAAAGCTTCAAATGGACAGAGCAGTGTGAGGAGGCTTTTCAGATTTTGAAAGAAAGGTTGACAATGACACCGATCCTACAATTGCTTGATCCTAGCAAATAGTTTACAGTTTGTATTGATGCATCAATTGAAGGGTTAGGAGGGGTCTTGACTCAATATGATGTGGTTATTGCCTATGAATCCAGAAAACTTAAGAGGCACGAGGTTAATTACGCCACTCATGATCTAGAGTTGGCAGCGGTGGTACATGCCCTAAAAATTTGGTGGCACTATTTGTTGGGAAAACCTTTTGAATTAAAAATAGACCACCAGAGTCTGAGGTATATATTTACCCAACCATTATTAAATGTCCAAACAACGCCGTTGGATGGAATTCTTAGCGGAATACGACTTCGACATTGAATACATTAAGGGAAAATAAAATAAGGTTGTTGATGCTCTAAGTAGGAGAGGACGTATTACCACAATGACAAAATGCCAATATGATATGTTGGATCAAATTAAAATATGGCAAGGAAAGGATGAGTTCTATCGATCTTGTGTAGAACAAATTGAGCAAGAATTTGGCAAGGATGCATATTTCGTTGTCAAAAGTGATCTGCTATTTTTCAGGAATAGATTGGTAGTCCTTGATTTGGGAGGATTGAGAGAAACAATCCTTAAGGAGGCTCATAATACTCCATATTCTGCACACCCAGGAGGGGTAAAGATGCATGAAAATTTGAAAAAAGATTATTATTGGCCAGGAATGAAGAAATATATTATGAATTATGTGGAAAAGTGTTTGGAATGCCAGAGAGTGAAAGCAGAACACCTGCATCTAGTTGGAAAGCTATATCCACATGAGATACCCACACAAAAGTGGCAAGTAATATCAATGGATTTTATAGTGGGTTTGCCTAAAACAAGATTCAGGCATGATGCAATTCTAGTAATTATGGATAAATTAACTAAGGTTGCATATTTTATACCAGGAAATATGCAAGATGACGTGATCACCATAGCTAGTAAGTTTGCCAAGGAAGTGGTAAGACTGCACGGTTTTCTAGAAGTTATAATCTCTGATAGAGATTCTCATTTCACTTTTGAATTTTGGCAAGTACTGCATTAGGTATTGGGAATCAAATTGAATATCAGTACTACTTATCACCCAGAGACAGATGGTTAGACTGAAAGGGTTAATCAAGTGCTTGAGGATATGCTAAGGATGTATTGCATGGATCAACACGCAAAGAGGGAAGACTATTTATTTCTAGTGGAATTTGTGTACAATAATAGTTATCATGCATCGCTAGGAATGGCACCATTTGAAGCTCTATATGGGTGACGATGCAGAATTCCCTTATCTTGGGATAATCTGGAGGATCGGGTAGTGATCAGACCAAAAATGGTAAAAGTAATGGAGGAGCAATTAAAGAAAATTCAGCTAAGGTTGAAAGAGGTCGTAGATCACCAGAAGAGCTACGCGAACCTCAAAATATCATCGAGAGAATATTCTATGGGAGATAGAGTATTCTTAAGGGTGAAACCCACTAAGAGTTCTATCAAATCCTCCAAAATTGACTCTAGATATGTGGGGCCATTTGAGATAGTAGCTAAGATAAGCCCTGTAGCTTACAGACTAGCTCTACCGCCCAACTTATCCAAAATCCATAATGTCTTTCATGTGTCCCTCTTTAGAAAATATATTTTTGACCCCACTCATGTGTTGGATGTTTCCAAATTGCAGATGATCAATCCCTTAAATATTGAGGTCCGACCTATTCGTCTACTTGGTTTTAGGACCAAGAATCTGAGGAAGAGAAGCATAGAACAATGTCGAGTCTAGTGGGACCACTACTTAGACAAAAATGCTACGTGGGAAGATGTAGCTGATATGCGTCAATAATTTTCTTATTTTTTTGAGTAGATAAAAGACTTTATTTTAGAACTTTTAACAAAAGTTACATGATATATGTATATATGGGAATGGAACTGGATGTTGAGTAGAGTAAGATATGTTTGTGGAATTCCTATATAGGATAGTTTGTAAATATTTTGCTTTGCTTCATGAAATATTTTGGAATATATGATGAAGTATGAATGATTGTTTCCTATGTTGACATAATCTATGGTGAGATAATATGCTAAATGAATGGAAATATGATGTGATTTTATGATGATATCCTGTTGAAAATATTGAGGATCAAGTGGAAACAATTTTCTTGAATACTTTGATTTATGAAAGATGTGATTGTAATTCAATCATTGATTTCCTTGTATTTATTTCTAGTGGGGGAGGATGTAACGACCCTCCTCTCACGATGAAGGAAGAAAATAAAAGAAATAATAAACTTACCTTTTTATTGTGAAACATGGTACTGTTGATGATCCTTGTGAGTGTAGGATAGTGGCAAAATGACAAGAAAAGAAGTCAGTCAGCAAGGAAAATGGGTAAGAAAGGGAAGTGATGATTCGGATTGTGAGTACATGGATGCTCGCACACCTGCATTTCATGTAGAGTTTTGATTTATTATATGTGTGTGTGTTCATTTTGAAGAAGTAATTGTTTTGATTGATAGAGAGTAGAATGTGCTTATGTTTTGTGTGGTGATGATGATGGGAGCCACCTTATTTTTCTTTAAGTTTTTCATATGATTTTTGATCAAAGGTATAAGAATAGATATATATGAATATATATACATATTTATATGCATAGGACAAGGAAGGAACCATTTTACACATGAGTTTACGAATGTATCTTGGCTAACGTGTCCTTGCGTGGTTGTTTTTAAAAACATCAATTTATTGGTCTTAGTAATGAGATTATTTTCATAGCTATCTTGTTCTATGAAATATATATGTATCTAAGTATTTACCTATGATGAAAGAATTGTTTTGATTTAAATTATAACAAGATTCGGAGTGGAGGGATATGGTCGGATCGTGCGTAACCAAACAAGGTGGCGTCATGATAGTTTAAACCCCTCTCCATACCTGACATCCGAGAATATGGGGAAAAGGAAAATGCCCAAGGTAAAAGAGGAGGAAAAGGGATGTAGAAAATATTATTATGATTCTAGTTACAAAGAGAAAACAAGGAGCTTGGAAAAGAAGAATAGCAGGCATGGAACTAGAAGGAGCCAAGAGAAACTTTGGGTGAGCTTCATTTCTAGGTGGATTCTTTTGTGTGAAAATCTTATTGTCCTATAAATGTTCCTTTCTTTTGTAAAAATTGAACATGTTGTATGTAACCTTGGGTGTTGTTTGCAAACGTAGAGGATAAGACTGCATGTTGTGGTTATTATATTCTTTTAAGAAAAAAGAAACTCTTTATGTTGTCGTGTTTGGATAGGAAAGGAAAAGATAAATGAATTCCTAGATCTAAACAGGAAGAATGATATGTTGGTTGAAACTGAGTGTAAACATTTCTTGGAAAGCATGCATGGATGACAAGTATTGTCTGGAAATAGTAGGCAATAAGGTCTAAAAATTTGAATGCATTATTTGGTTGCAGTGTGAAATTATTGTGTAGTTGTTTTTTATATAATTGTTGCACCTAGGATTGCATTCATTTAATATGAGCTAGGATCTGATCCCACCAAGTTTGTAAACCCATTTTTCCTTGAGCTAGTTGTGGTTGGGATCCGAATGACGACCAAGGAGGCGGATGGTCGGGTAGAAGCTGAAAGGGGATCTGTGATGCCCATGCTAGATTTTAAAATATCTCCAATAAAATTTAAGTGAGTTGTTACTGTGTAACAATAGCTGGAAAATGTAAACTTCTGCATATATGAATAGTGTTGTGATGTTGTTGATTCGTGAAGAAATATTTGGGGAAACGTCTGGTCGCATAGGGACTGAGTAGTATGGGATTTTACATCCTGTTTGAGAAGACCACCTTGGTGATCTTCAAAAATAACTGATTATGTATTATATTTCTGAATATAGATTGTAAAGCCTGGAGTCAAATGATGTACATCTCTTTCTACAAAAGTATTCATGAATTATAAAATGGGTTTAAGTATGGCACTAAATGTATGCTTTGGCTGTCAATGAAAAACCTTTGGTTTGTTGTATAAAATAAAGACATGTTTACTTTTGGTGAGTCTCATTAAACAATATTATTCTCTCCTAACGGGAATGAAAATTAATTCAGTTACACTTTGGAAGTATTAACTTGGTAATAGCATATAGATTTGGGTATCTTGCAGAGTAACCATGGTAATCTATGACTGATTGATTAAGATAGTGTAAACCCTGTCTTACAAAAAGAACGTTGTTTGTGATTTTACCTTTATCTCTTTGGTTGAGCAGAATTAAGCAACTTAATTATTTAAAATAATTTAAGTACCCTCATGGATAGAAAAGACTCTTAGCCAATGTGGGGCAAGTCTGAAATCAACTTGTGCCACTAGTCAAAAAAGAATCTCAGTACTTAAACTAATGTGTTTTTGGTTAATTTTGGTTTGTATGGTTTGGAAATATGGTATTTAATCCTTAAGGCAATAAATGGTTTATCAATTTATATAATTTTGACAATGATAAGTCTTGTTGAAAATGATTCCTTTGCTTGAAGAAAAGAATTGTGTGATAGCAAAAAGTTCTTTGATTTGCTTTGTAAACAATTTCTTGTGATTCATTGTGGAATTTAGCTAGTGAACGAAAACTCATAGGTTGCAAGATTTATAACCTTGAGGTCTTAAAGGTAAAGTGAAATAGTAACATGAGCTCTAATTTTTCTAATGGAAATTATTACTTTTAGTAAATCAATAATATTTCTGCCATGATAGAAGGTAAAGCTAAACCTTTAGTTTTAAGGTTAAATATTCATTGTTTACATTTAGACCCTTGGTAGAGTGAACTATTTATAAGTAAACACTATACTTTAAACCAAAAGTTAGAATGCTCTACCTTACCTTAAAACCATGCATCGATATTGAAGGATGTTTTGGAAAAATAATAAAACCCAATATGTTGTGGTGCAGCAAGGCACACAACAAGCACGGGAATGGTCGATGGGTTGATAAAGTTGGTTATAATATGTGATTGGGTCAAATCCTTTAATGAGAAGGTGGTATGGGATGCCATCTCCAGATCATTACTCATTAGTACTATGATAGATCCCATTTCGATGTAACTTTGCTAGATTAGCCTCGATATTTGGTATGGGATAAATGAATGAGAGTTACTTCGAGTATGTGTGATTAAGACCAAGGCCAGTGAATTGGCAAGGCTCTATCTGACTCCGAGAAAAAGGGATAATTAGATAGTCACGAGGTATATTTATTCTAGAACCCTTACATCCAATAATAGAACATGTTCGATAGAAGTCGAGGGTTTAGAATGTATAGGTATGGGGAAATAAGCGTCCACCCATTAGGTGTTATGGGCCCTAATGGATAACCCCTACCATGGTTTGACCCTCATGCCAAAAAATGAGGACGTTAAATGAGATTGTCGACTCCACTAAATGGCACAATTACAGGATGTGGCCTATCTCGTCCACTTGGATGACTATCTGCAATAGTATTGAATCCAAAATTTGGTGCAATATGCCATACTATATAAAGAATGTCATAATGATATATTGGGTAAAACAATTCCTACTTGGTACCTTTGAGGTAAAACCTTTAGCAAACTGTAGGTTGAAAAAAAACTTTAACCTTCACTTGGGTTGTTACAACTACAACTTGAAAAAATCATGCTCATAAATCCTCCAAGAGATGATGGGGTTGCACATGTATTGAAAAATATCAAATTGTACCATTTGTTGAACTCATGAACATGCACAAATGTATATCAACCATTTCAGACCAAATCCAACAATTACGAATTATCAACATCACCTAAATTAAAATCACACAGGAGCTTTCTCTTATAGCCTTTTCATTACAATGGAAAAATAATGAACACCCAAATCACCAGACCAACAATGCAAGTCAAAATAATAAAACTTAATTCAACCCACGAATATTCCTGTGACATCTCTAGGATTCCCAAATTTAATAGTAAAGAGAACCCATCACAATATAAACTTCTAGTTTACAATATTTGCTAGCACAATAAAAAAACTGTTCTATATGGTTATATGGCTCTTTAATAGGTTGATACTCTTGGACATTTCATTCGTCTTATGTACTTTAACAATAATTGAGAGAATGATATTTAGATTCAAATATAATGAATGGCTTATGTGTGTATAATTATGAGGGATTGGCCAACATCAATCATATCTTAATGTAGGCTTGAATGAGTTTGATGGATTGGCTATTTTAAGGACCATTATTCATAATCCTCAACAAATATACACACTAAAAATAATTCAATAGCAAAAGGTAAAACACTAAAGTGATATGTGTATGTTGGGCATAGTTGAACTGACATTCCCACCAATTCCCTCTTGTTGTGAACTCCATGTTGAGTGGATCCATGGTTTCTTCCAGTTTCTTCACTCACTCAATGGGATAACAACATCCGAAGGAGAAATATTAACTTGTGATAAAATTTGGAAATGAATTTTTTGATAAATATTACCTCATGGATTCTTGTTCATATTTAGAACCATTGCTCCCTTCTACATATTCACCAAAATTTGAAGTTGTTTATTGAGCTTCGTCCATAAAAATGAGGTTCAATCCATCAAACTATGGAGTAAAGTCAATGAAAGTAGCAAAAAAATGTCCTTAGATGCATCTTGCACACACTTTAGAGTGGAGAGGCAGTATACCACCAAGAACTTGAAACCCTTATTCATGCAACTTCTTCCTATGGTTTTGCATAGATGCCAAAAATCTATCAACTTTTTTTAAATTTGCATATAAATGCATCTTGTCCATTAAAATTTTGCATATAATTAAAATATTTAAAAAAGAAAAATTAAATTTAGATTTTTTTTTGTTTTTTGTGGAAAATATCCCAGAAGGTATGCCACTTTAAAATAAGACCCAAGGAGGCAGGGGTATCTCTTCCGCAAAAATCACATCCCAGAAGGGATGTGACTTTTGTCGAAGACCCAAGGAGGTAGGGGTATCTCTTTCGTAAAAATCATCCAAGGCTCACACCTGGCCTACCACCTTTGACATATTCAAGAAGAAAACCTAAAACAACAAAAAAACAAGAACACACAAACACAAACACATAATAATATTAAAATAAAACATGCTCCTTGAGTGTTTCAAAAATAAAAAGCACAATCAAACACACACACAAAAATATTAAAAAAAACCAACACAAACCACACAAAAAAACACAAGAACAATGTAAAAAAACACAAACATGACAAAAACAACAAAATGCTACAAAGACACAACCAACAAATGAAAATAAAAAACAACCAAAAACTAAAAAATAAAAATAAAATAAAAAAAATAACCAACAATAGACAACAAACAAAAACAAAAAATATAGAAAACACTCATACACCAAAATACCAATTAACACAAACATAAACAACAAAAAAAACAAGAACAATAACAAAAAACACAAAAAAAATACAAATCAACAAAAACACAAGAACAACAAAAAACAATGCAAAAAACTTAAAAACAAAACAAACAAAAAAACGCACCCACACACCTCAAAAAACTAAACAAAAAAGAAAAAAAAAAAAAAAATTGAACACAACAATAACCTTTCTAGACCGAAAGACTTTTAAGGCATGAAACAACATAGGAAATAAAAGAAATATTAGTTTGAGCTAGGGAACTAAAATACCCTATCCAAACCAAAGAGAAGCAAAAATAAATCAAGAAGAAACTAGGTGCCTCCAGAATTGGAGCCATCCAAAGAAATGATAGAAATAAGAGCTTCCCTTATTTGCGAAGCCCACCATCTAAGAGGGTGTTCATAGAAAGTAAGATCACCTTTTTCCAAAGCTCAATTAGCTAAAGCATCAACACTCTTGTTCTAATATATTCCCACATGATTGTAATCAAATTTCAAAAATCCCATCTGGATTAACTAAATCTTCTCAATAATTATTTTTATTCTCCAATCAACCATATGATTCTTAGAAGGAGTTTTAAAAATATTAATCATGATTTGCGAGTGAGACTCAACTAGCTCCTTTTCCCATCCAACCTTTAGTAGCCTCTTGAGGGCCTCTGAGAATACCATACTCCTTAGCAAGGTTATTGGATATAATACCCAAATTCTCAGAAAAAGTAAAAACTAGGAAGCCATATGAAAGTCTACCAATTCCTCCCGCACTAGCTTTTCCAAGGTTCCTTCTAGAGGCTCCATTAGTATTGAATTTTCTAAAATCCTTAGGAGGAGATTTCTAGTTCCTCATTCTATCCATCTTGCAATTACTCACATTCCAATTTTTTGGAATATTTTCAATATTCTCTTTAGTCCTTAGTCATTAGTCCTAAGTATTATGTCTTAAGGACATAGTATTTATTAATTAGCATATATTAGAATATTGTGTTGGATAGTCAATGTTGTTAGGATTATGCTATTCCTTGGAATGCTATTCATGTAGCATCTATAGTTTATATTAAAGTGTTTGTTATTGTTATTAATTTAACATTATCCTCACAACACAATTGTAGTATTTACAATTTTTCTCCAAGATCTATAAGAGCATGTAAACTCGATTTAATTAATAGAACATTGTAGTTCTCATTTGGTATCAGAGCCCCAATAGTCGAAGCTCTCGTAGCCTTCGATTACTAAGGAGGTATTGTGAATCATAGTGATTTGCTAGATTTGATTTGAATTGGAGATCGACCTCTAATAGTGAGGTAGACATGGGATATGATTGGAATTCACTGATCAGATTCTGATAGATCTGAATGTATTAGATATGTATTGGATGGGCAGTGCAATCAAACCTATCCCTGTGACTGTGGTAGACTGGGTACTTGTGAAACTTAGAGAAGGCACAAATCTTGGTGGACCTACTAAGGGTGAACCTGATGGTTGACCGAACAACTTCAAAGGGTGACTAAATTTGATGCATTCCTGAGCCAACAAATGTAGTTTCTAGACCTTGCTTTCTGGACCTGAGCCAGTGAATATGGCATATAGTGGATTACGAGTGACCGTGGAC
The DNA here is from genome assembly GCA_028583015.1 of Wollemia nobilis. Lineage (NCBI taxonomy): Eukaryota > Viridiplantae > Streptophyta > Pinopsida > Araucariales > Araucariaceae > Wollemia > Wollemia nobilis. Next base: position 4,286,092 of record JAQPPZ010001641.1, read on the forward strand.
TGCTAAACTTGACTACAGATCATGATGCTGATACTTGAAAATATGGTGATGAGACAACTTATATCTCAATATTAGGAGACTGACACATGGTCCATGATCTTGGATGACTAGATGATAACGCATTACATGTGGACTATGACATGGTGATTAACCTTGGAGGCCAGTGGTTCGATAGGCAAAAGACTACGTTAGGGAGAGTCGTCCACCAACTGGTGGATATAAAGTCATTAGTTCCATGGTGTTTTTAAACATCTTATGGGTGTCTATTTCCTAAATATGGAATTTAACTCATGTTGCTTCCTGCACGACATGATGCCCTGCTAAAAGGTCAACTTCACCAACAAACATCACTCCATTCTGTTGTAGACTCTTACAAGGCAGAATTATGCTAAGGTATATTTTACAGATATTTTACAATGTATATTTAAGGAGAGTGCACATCATAATCAGTGCATAGATGGATAAATCACATTATTACATCCATGCTTAACCTCATCAACATTGAGGAGTTGACGCAGTGGTAGACAAGAATTCCAATGTTCTTGTAGCATATCGTGTGAGAGCCTAATCATGGCTTACAAATATTTGTGTGATAAGATTGTTGTGACAAGGTAATTTGTGGATTCAAATGCAACAAAGGAAGTGTTATCAAATGCTGCATTAAAGAATATGTGAAATTTGTGACATCCTACATAAATTTGAAGAGGTAATGGAAACAAATGGTTGTGGAAGTCAATGAAAGATAATTTGGTTAATGGAGCAAATTTTCTTTAGTCAGACAATAGATATGCACTTCCTAGGTACAATTTAGGTCAAAGTTTCAATCTAGAGGATGGAAGCTTAGCATCCAAATTGACTAAAATAGTAGGCACGCTCACATACATTCCCTTGAGGCCTTGCTCATAATTGTAGTTGTTGATGGTGATGAGACTCACGTATTGAAAGTTTCTACAATGTTTATTTCTTGACGACGCAATTAGAAAAAGTTTGGAGGTGTATATTTGATGAAGTGATCATAACATGTGAAGAGATCAGAATAATTATATGTTGAAGCTAGATGTATACATTTCAAATGACATCGTGGATTGCACATTGGATGTGTAAATATCTTGGAGACCTGTTGATATAGTGGATGCCACAAAGGAGACATGTTGATAATCATGAATGAGTTGCATAGATTACATTTAATGATCATGGAGATCCTAGCGTAAGTCATTTCATCTAGTGCAATTTTTACGATCATGGATATCCCAGTATTTTGACATCGATAGAGGCATTGATCAAACCTGGTAATCTTCCAAGAAACTATAGATGAGCAATTTGCAGCCAAATCTCCTATTACATAGACATGAGTGGATCATTGGTATTGGCACATATTGTAGTTGTTATGAAGGTAGATCCTCATATCTGATCGCTCATTCTAAACAAAGTATTATAGAAATCAGAGTGCCACAACCAAGGGACCGATGATAATTATAGTCGAAGCCACATTTTCAGTGATCAAAACTATTTGTAGGTCATAGAACATCATTTATTTATTAAAGGAGTGTGCCACCTAAGAGATGTTATTGTGGTGAGGAGTGCACGAGTTGTATATGGTGAAGGTGGTTTCTCATAGTAGAAGGTTACACCTAGAAGATGCTGAGTTGCAAAGGAGCAGAGCAATACGCCAAGTGTGTGGCATGGATATGGTTTGATAAGTTGAAGGAGTTTTTTTGGTAGACGTTCATTGGGATCTACAAGGATATTTTGATCCATTGTGATAGCACTATGCATCACTAAAATATTTTGGTTATTATGGTAGCTAGCAAAGGGACACCGAATACAGGATTGGAAACATCAATTCACATCTATTTAGCAGATAATAGAAAGATCCATTGACACACACACCACACTTGCGCACATTGAACCTGCGCACATAAAAGAGTAATGTGTGGTCTCTTTCGCTCTCAGTTGGTAGAGTCATAATACGACAGGATCCTTTTAGGAAGATCATGAATCTAGTGAAGATAGAAGTCTGAAGCTAAAGATATTGCTATGAAAATTTTGGAGGTAGATTGACGCACCAGGAGATGAGATCTAATGTTGCCTCAAGATCAACAACAACATCTCAGAGAAAAAACAATATGGACATCAGGTTTGAAGGTTTAGAGGTACCCAAATTTTATGGGCACATCAATTATTTTTGGAGCATAAGAATGAATCATTTTCTGATTGCAAAAGGATTATGGGACATTGTAGTTTTTGGTTATGAAGAACATGTGGATTGGAGCATGCTTGAAAAAGAGGAGAAGAAATTGAAGAAAGGAAAGCAATATGAAAATTGCTTAGCCCTTATGGATTTGAGAAGAGGAGTGGAAAAGAATGTTTTCCCTCTCATAGCTAATTGTAGATCAACTACAATAGCATGGCAAGTATTGAAGGATACTTATGGGTTTGATGAGGACACCTGTTGGAACAAAATCTGCCTTCGGTTAATAGTGTTGCGCCTTAGACTTTGGCAACATTGAATAGATAGATCTTGCTTGAGATCATCTGTCTAGTCTCCAAAGAAGGTTGGTTCCTTTAAGTTTTTTAGAGAAAATGGGAACAAGAGATAAGGGAAATATAGCCTAAGCTAGAACTTTTATATGGTGCAGATTAGACAACATCAAAGACATATTTACTTACTTCTATCCAAAGCATTTAAAACACATTTCCATGTATAAATTATATAATTCCATATATGATTTCTGATATTTTGTTTAACATGCATATATATTAGATTCTTATTCCAGCAATATGATTTATGTATTGTGAAAGTTCAGATATAAGAATAGACTCAATTTACAATTCAATATTGTAAACAAAAATAAAGAACATTAATACATACACTTGCACGATATGAACCAGAAGCCAATGGGAGATGTGATTTTATTGCTTGTATTCAAAGTACGTACATTCAGTCTTGTAAACGTCCAAGAGCCGAACCTTTTTCTAGAGTCGCTCACACCTATATATACCCTAAAAGAGTATCTTTTTCTAAGTACATCTTACTTATTTTACAAGCAATCATCTGTAGTTTCTAATAATACACAACGAATTTACCGTAGATTGGATAGATTGACAATCATCCAGCGGACCTTCCAGGTTATAATCAATAGACCATTCTTCAGAAATCGGTACCTGATGCCAGTGCATGTCCTCAGTTTCCAAAAATATACTCTATTCCTTTAAAGTTGGCGTGTTGCGAAATCGTGACATTCTTTCCTTACTTTGCTCTTTTGTCGCCTCCAGCCGCAAAAATGAGACATGTCACGAAATCGTGACATTCATCTCTTGTTTTGCTCTTCTGTCGCTTCCAGCCATGAAAATGAGACATGTCGCAAAATTGCGACATTCGTCTCTTACTTTGCTCTTTTGCTGCCTCCTACCGCAAAAATGAGACATGTCGTGAAATCGCGATATTCTTTCCTTGCTTTGCTTTTTTGCCGCTTCTAGCCATGAAAATGAGACATGTCACGAAATCACGACATTATTTCCTTGCTTTGATTTTCTACCACTTCTAGAAACAAAAATGAGACATGTCATGAAATCACAACATTCGTCTCCTACTTTGCTCTTCTGTCGCTTCCAGCTGCAAAAATGAGACATGTCGCGAAATCGCAACATTCGTCTCTTACTTTACTCTTTTGCTGCCTCCCACCGCAAAAATGAGACATGTCACAAAATCATGACATTTGTCTCTTGCTTTGCTCTTCTATCGCTTCCAGCTGTGAAAATGAGACATGTCACGAAATCACGACATTCGTCTCTTACTTTGCTCTTTTGCTGCCTCCCACCGCAAAAATGAGACATGTCGCGAAATCATGACATTCTTTCTTTGCTTTGCTTTTCTGTCGCTTCCAACCGTGAAAATGAGACATGTTGCAAAAACGCGACATTTCTATGTCTTCAGCTTTTCTGTAGGTTCCCGCTATGAAAATGAGACATGTTGTGAAATCGTGACATTTGTCTCTTGCTTTGCTCTTCAACTACCTCCCACTGCGAAAATGAGACATGTCGCGAAATCGCAACATTCTTTCTTTGCTTTGCTTTTCTGTCGCTTCCAGCTGCAAAAATGAGACATGTCACAAAAACGTAACATTTGTCTCTTGCTTTGCTCTTCAGCTGCCTCCCATCACGAAAATGAGACATGTCACGAAATCGCAACATTTCTATGTCTTCAGCTTGATTCTTCTTCTTGTATCACAAAAATGTGACATGTTGCGAAATCGTGACACTTCTGCCTCTTTGCTCCCTTTTTTTGCTCTTAGCTGTGAAAATACAACATGTCGCGATATCGTGACACTTTTTCCCTTTTATCCGTGACAAAGCAACATGTCGCGATATCGCGACGGTTTTTCTCTTTTGGCAGCGATAATACAAGTCGCGATATCACGACACTTTTTTCTCTTTTGGCAGCGACAATGCAACATGTCACGATATCGCGACACTTTTTCTCTTTTGGCAGCAACAATGAAACATGTCATGATATCGTGACACTTTTTCTCTTTTGGCCATGACAAAGAAACATGTCGCGATATCGCGACACTTTTTCCCTTTTGGCCGCGACAAAGCAACATGTCGTGATATCGCGACACTTTTTCCCTTTTCTTTTTCTCTTTGCTTTGAACCACAAAAATGCAACATGTCGTGATATCGTGACACTTTTTCCTCCTCGCTCTTTCTCTTTGCTTTGGACCGCGAAAATGCAACATGTCACGATATCGCGACACTTTTTCCTCCTTGCGGTGTTTTGCATTTTCTTTGATCTTTAGCATATGGGCCACTTCGATCTTCTTGGAAAATATGCAAAAAGGAGCATCAAATGTTTTTTTGTATTTAGTCACTTTTTGACTAACATTCTTGGTGCCTTCCAGGGGATTTTTTGCTTGCAAAAATTTTGAACCAGGCCTTTATCCATTGGGAAACGGAGTCAACAACACAGTTGTAAAAAAAATATTTTAGAGAAAGACAAAGAACACAGGAAAATGCACTTAGATCAAACGTGAACATTACCTCACCAAAACTCCCTTTATACCTTAGTATCTCTATTCAAAAAAAATGTCGACTTCTGATTGGCTACGACTAAATTTTTTTTTTTGTTAAGGCCAAAAAACGGTAATATTTACAAATATTGTATGAATATACTTATATTATACTGTACATATAATTCCTTTTATGCTTGCTCAATAGAAATATAACTTTAGGTGAAATGCATTCACCATGATGGGAAGAACCAAACCATCTTGATCTTTCAACTCGAAAGCATTGAACTGTTTCTCTGAAATAATTAAAAATGGTCCTTCCCAAAAAGCATCGAATTTATCATGGTTACCTGGCTTAGCTTTCTTTACATTCCATTTCAAAACCAAGTCTCCCACTCTAAATTTTTTGGTAGTTGTCTTTTTTTTAACCATATTTCAGTATCTGCCATATGCTTCTGATTGTGATTGTATGATTGCTCTCTTTGTTCTTCTAACTGTAAGAGCTGCATAACTCCTGCAACTGTGTATAGCATTTGGTCAATCCGAGTTAGCGAGTAATGATCTTTGAGTTATGCTTTGTTCAGATTTTTGAAATCTACACACAATCTGATATCTCCATTTTTCTTCCTGATTGGTACCAAGTTTGCCACCTAGGTGGAGTGTTTAACAGGTTATACTATTTTAGCTCGAAGGAGTTTTAGCAGTTCTTGTTTCATCAAAGATTCTATCTTTGGATTAACTGGTCTTTGATTTTGCCTAAAAGGCTTAGCTCCTTCTTCTGATTCTATGGTATGTTAAATAAAATCCTTATTGTACACTTTTAGATCACTATATATTGGTCCTATCAATACTCTGTAACAGAAGATTGTTAATCTTCTGTGCAAGGTTTTGATAGCAAAAACAAGAATGCAAGGAAATTACAGAAAACTTGTAAATTGCTAGAAATGGAAATTTGCAGTGAATTGGAAAGTTTTTGGGAATGAAAAGAATAACCAGATCTACCACTAATCATATCACAAAAATATTATGAACAAGAATTAAACAACTAGGAATGTTAGTTGTGCAAAAGAATGAAAATGACAAGTTCACAACTTATTCTGCTGTAGCAAAATCAAAATAAAACCTGTCTATCAGTCCTCCTCCTAGGTCTGGAAGTGGCCAGCCTTCCTTCTCAGAAAAAGGTTTGAATTCTTCTTTAAGTCTTACTCACACTTAGACATAACAAAATAAATGGAATGAAACTGCACTTTTATTACTTCAAAAACATAGTTACAATTATGTTGAAATCTGTTACAGGTTTGAAATCACTATTCTATTATCTCCCTATTTATTTTCTATCTCCTCTATATAATCTAATCTAATAGCTCAACCTGGACGGGAGCTATATTTTATAGATGACTAAAATCTAATTACAAACAAAAAATATGTTGTTCCTGATATCTTGCAAAATTTCCTAGGTTTATCCTAGAAGAGGATCAATTTGATATTTTCCATAAATGGTGGCTTTGGACGGCAAGGACGACAAATTTAGATGGGAGATATTTTACCTTAACTTTATCAACCTTCTTATCCTATTTTCCACTGCCAAAAGTCAATCAACAAGTCAAAAAGTGCTTTCTTTTCTCATTCCAAAGAAATTGTGTTCATTCTGGAGACACTATGTTCATTTTGGAGACACTGTGTTCATTTCGAAGACACTGTGTTCATTCCAAATATATTTAGAATGACCAACTGTGTTGACTCCAAATGATTTTGGCTACATTTCTCAGGTGTATTAGCCCTCAATATCAGATTACAATAGTCTTTATTCTTCCTTGGATGTGAATTCCATGCCTTGCCATTCATTGGCAGCTAGCTGGAATTTATATGGAAAAACCAATTTTTTGCTACATAGTAATAAGTCTTTGTACTATTTGCTGAATTTAGAGAAACTAATGCTTAATGATCATCAAAATAAGACTAGTGAAGTGCTTCTGTCAACCTAAGCATGACAAGATAACATAGAACTATACAAGAACTATTAAAAATTAGAATATAATGTCATTAACACTTCAATCATGTAAACAATTAATACATAGCATATTAAATCGACTTAATAGATATATATGTGATAAACCATCGTAGAACTAACTCTTTAAGAGTGGAAGGAAATAGTTTGAGATTTTGATTATCATTAGTGTAATCATGAGCTTGACATACAATTTTAAAATCAAACAAAAAAATATCAGGATCTTCGAATGTAATTCACTTGAAAGTTGGTAATATTACAGGTGAAATGACCTTCATGGGAGCATTTTGATTAAGATCTAGTTGGATGGGATTTTGAAAAGTTCTTGTAGGTGCACTAGTTGCACTAGGGTGGAGCACATTGTTGGCTCTACCTTGATTCTCTTGTGAGCCTTCCATTGTAGGTTCCCAAAAACAATTATAAATCTTGTCAAATTTTCCCGATTGTATGGATTTGTCAAGAGAAAATGGTGTTGAACTACTTAATTTTACTCCTTGTAATGATTTATCAAAGGATCTTGTAGTGCTGGAAGTGGATGATTGGGATTCTTTGAAAATTCTAACATTTTTGGAAATAAAAAATTTAGACATTTTTGACATAATTTCAACCTCTTGTGAAATTTTTCTTCTTGTGGTTTCTTGCTTATTTTCTAAATGGACTGAAATAAAATTTACCAATAACAATTACTTATACCAGTCATTACATTCAAATTTTACTCTAAAATTCATCACTTAGCATATTTAATAATTATTGGACTGCTTTTCACCTTCTAACAACACCGTGTTCCCCGGTAACGACGCCAAAATTATGGGTGGTGTCCAAGGCTATTTATGAGAGAAAGTTCAAGCAGGGTTGTAGTTCAGTTCATTTGGAAGCAGTAGGTCTTATTGGTGGAATTGATTGTGTGGGGGTTTTGTGTCACTTCTACCCCTAAATTGCATAAATTGAACTTTAATCTATTTGCAAGAATGAAAACTAATTGCTAATTGCATAAATGAAACCCTAGTTACAGTTGTAAGAATGAAATCTAATTAAATTGTAGAATTGAAACTCTAGTTATAGTTGCAGAATTGAAATTCTATTTAATCTTGCAATAATTTAAATGAAGCATAAAAACTAGATCCTATCAATACTCTGTAATAGAAAGTCATCAATCTTCTGTGCAAGGTTTTGACAACAAAAACAAGAATGGAGGAAAATTATAGAAAACTTGTAAATTGCTAGAAATGGAAATTTGTAGTGAATTGGAAAGTTGTTGGGAATGAAAAGAATAACCAGATATACCACTAATCATATCACAAAAACATTATGAACAAGAATTAAACAACTAGGAATGTTAGCTGTGCAAAAGAATGAAAATGACAAGTTCACAACTTATTCTGCTACAGCAAAATCAGAATAAAACCTGTCTGTCAGTCCTCCTCCTAGGTATGGAAGTGGCCAACCTCTCTTCTCAGAAGAATGTTTGAATTCTTCTTTAAGTCTTACTCATACTCAGACACAACAAAATAAATGGAATGAAACTGCACTTTTATTGCTTCAAAAATATAATTACAATTATGCTAAAATCTATTACAGGTCTGAAATCACTATTCTATTATCTCCCTAATTATTTTCTATCTCATCTATATAATACTATCTAATAGCTCAACCTGGACGGGAGCTATATTTTATAGATGCCTAAAATCTAATTACAAACAGAAAATATGTTGTTCCTAATATCCTACAAAATTTCCTGTCTTTTCCATAAATGGTGGCTTTGGACGACAAGGACAACAAAGTTAGATGGGAGATATTTTCCCTTAACTTTATCAACCTTCTTATCCCCTTTTCCACTGCCAAAATTTAGTCAACAAGTCAAAAAGTGCTTTCTTTTCTCATTTCGAAGAAATTGTGTTCATTCTAGAGACACTGTGTTCATTTCGGAGACACTGTGTTCATTTCGAAGACACTGTGTTCATTTTGAAGATCTTTAGAATGACCAACTATGTTGACTCCAAATTTTTTTGGCTGCATTTCATAGGTGTATTAGCCCTCAGGATCATATTGCAATAGTCTTCATTCTTCCTTGGATGTGAATTCCATGCCTTGCAATTCATTGGCAGCTGACTAGAATTTATATGGAAAAACCAGTTTTCTGCTACACAATAATAAGTCTTTGTACTATTTGATAAATTTAGAAAAACTAATGCTTAATGATCATCAAAATAATACTAGTGAAGTGTTAATGTCAACCTAAGCATGACAAGATAACATAAAACTATACAAGAACTATTTAAAATCAGAATATAATGTCCTTAACACTTCAATCATGCAAACAGTTAATACATAGCATATTAAATCAACTTAACTAGCATATAAGATAATTCACAAGAGTTTTAGGCAATTTTAAATATTTAAAACATGCTATAAATGAGGCTTATCCAGGCCTCATCATTCCCCCCCAACTTATATTAATGCATGCCCTCATGCATTGTAGTGGGCTATGGAGTCACAAATGTCCATACTCATATTCCATGTTTCATAGAATAATTTAATGCCTGTGTAATTTCTCATAAATATTTCTAATTCATTATTCAAACTCATCATCTGGTTGGGGATCCTCTTCAAAATAGGAGGGAACCAGAATAATGATGGTTGGAGGCCTGAATCTGAGACCTACCCAATGATGTTGCATAAAGGTATTTCTTTGGATTGAGAAGGCAATGGCTCAAAATGGAAGGGCACTGCTTCAAAATGGAGGGACACTACTTCAGAATGAGCACCTGTGTCTTCATCTTCCCTAGATAATTCAAACAGTAACTGAACCAAATCCTCATCTTTATCTAATGTAGTTGATTGTTCTTCAACTTGTGACAACCTGCTTTTTAGTTTCTCCACTTTCTGCTATAATTTTCTAATTTTCTTTTCATGATTTTTAATAACATTTTCTCTTTCTTCAATCCATCTCATTTGTACTTTTATAACATTCTTAGCTGTTCTCAGATTTTTTGTGATGTCCACCTCCTCTTCTTCATTCGACTCAAAACCTAATACTGACAAATCAACTGTAGTTTGCTGCTCAACAATGATCTCATCCTCTACTTCAGACCCCTACTTTTGTATAGGAGGTTCCATGAAATTATTTATGATTACATCCAAATTCTCATTGTCTTGTTGCACTTCTATGACATCAGGGCTATCCTGTCTAGTCTTCTCTTCAATCATTTATTTTTTTATCTCTTTTTGTTGGAGTCTTGCAGACCTCCTAGTCCTTAATGTATATTTTCTCTTATTGCCCTATTTTCTTATGGTAACAAGGGTTGTAGGGATAGCTTTAGGCTCTTCACTGGGAAATTCACTCTCCTATTCTAACATATAAATAATATCTTTAGAAAAATGAACCCTCTTCTATTTTATTTTTCTGTTGTCAGTTTCAGCCCTTCCCTTCTTAGTCTATGAGGTTGATGGTTCTAGAGAAAAATGCTTTGTTGCTTTTGCTTGGTGTGTTTCCTTCTCTGTAATAGCATTTTTTTTTTAGCCTTTTCTTCTTCCTCAGTAGCATATTTTTTATAGCAAAATCTGTATCCTCTTCTCCTTCATATTCTTCTTCAAAAACTACGTTAGTTAGGGTAGAATAAAACCTATTAAAGCTTCTAGGGTTTCCCCTAAAATGATGTTTGCACACTAGTTTAATAAGACCATGATGATGAGGGCTCATTTTTTTTTCTATTGATAATGTTTTGCCATGCTCTATAGTTCTTGGTGCAGGTATGCTGGAAAATTCACTTTAAGTTTAGGTTGTTGCCTACCATGCCTGATGTGGTTTAAAATTTTGAAATGATGCCTTGACAAAATTACATACTACCCTTCACAGGTTAAAAAAATTTGGTAACCCATGTGGTTTTGTTATTCCAGGGTTCTTGTAGGCTGGCCCTTTTTCATTTTTCACTTCATTTCTCTGCTCTAATGCTGAGAAGCCTGCTCTCTTCTGCTACTACAGTCATCTGCTAGGTCATTGATTTATGGTTTGTACAAAATTACAAGGTTTGCTCTTGTTCTTCTTTAGAAAGAACTTTTAATTTTTTTTACTTTTCCTTGTAATCATTAGAAAATATGTCTTTGGAAAGGAAATATGGTACACTTCCTTATTCTGTGCTCTGAACACCTGGCCATCAATCATTGGACATCCTTGCCATCAAATTTTCTTTACTATTTTTAGCTCGTCCATTCTGCATGCAAATTTTCCCACATGAGTGGTTATTAGCAATGACTGGTGGTGGCATGTTTGTTGGTTATTTTCCTTGTGATTCTCATACTTCCTCGATGGGTGCAAAATATGAGATGAATCTAACCACAAGCCAGCTGACATGTGTCAATGATCACATGGAGTAAAAACATTCTGCTGACTATGTCTTTTTCTCCCTCCTTGGATGCCATGTGGAAATAGACTGTAAAATCTTCATTCTGAAGATTATGTTTCATTTCGAAGACTAAGCTGGGCATTTAATCCGAAGATAACCTCATTCCGAAGATAAACCTTCATTTCGAATACAAACCTTCATTCTGAAGACAAACCTTCATTCCGAAGACACACCTTCATTCCGAAGACAAACCTTCATTCCAAAGACAAAGGCTTCATTTCGAAGATACCACGGTTATTGAAGATACAACAGTCATTCTGAAGACATAGTAGAAACCAACATTTTTCTCTTTCTCCAAGCATGTTTTGTGTATGCCAACTCTTATGAACACTTTTATACTAATGGTTAATTGTCATATACTATATATCAAATATTTATAATGAGAAAAGTGCAAGAAACATATATACCTGGTTAAAATAAGTTAATGCAAGTTTTGAAAGATGACTGCTTCTATTGATATTCTGTTGAGGCTTCCTGTAACACTTCAAAAACAAGTGCAGTTGGTGAATTTGTACAATGGTGACTCAGAAATTTCAAGTTTATGCATGCCAAAAAACTGGTTTTCATGCATACCAACTTAGTAGCGCCTTAGAAAAAGGTTTTCACTGCTAAGCTATTCATTTTTCTCTTTTTTTTTTTTTCTTGGTTTCCTTTTTTTTTTCTCTCCTTTTCTCTCTCTTTTTTCTTGATTCTGATTATGCCCATGAAGGATTTCATGATTTCCCTGAAATCATGCCCATGAAAGAATTCATAATCAGAATTTATTCATCTTTTTGTTTTCTACTTTTTCTGATTTTTTTTTTTATTTTTCTTTTAATATTCAAAGATATGATCATTTGGAATCTTTATCAAAATAATAAGCCTCTTCTGTCAAATGTAACTGTGTGAAATACCAAGCAAATTCCACCTTTGTTAGTGGTTTATGGTACAACTATAAAAGATGTCCATTCACCACTAATATCCTCCTTAAATCATCAACTAAATAAAGTTGAACAACTTCATTCTCAAACTCCCCTGGTTCATCCTTGCTGCTCTTAATGTGATCATCATGCCATATTTTCCATTTTTGTTGAGTGAACTCTATTTGGTGAAGTGCTTCTAACCAAAGTTCATAAAATGCATTCAATGCAAAATTTGTTTTTTCTGTACCTACAACAACTCAATGCCAAATGCTAAAGATGCATAAAATGTTAGTAAAGCATTAGGATGTTGCACTAATATATCAAACAAATTTGCTCCCTGGTTTTTAGTCAACCAACTATTGTTGTTCAAAGGTTGTTTTGGCTGTATTTCAGTTTGTTTTGTACCAGGCTGATTTGAATTGGTTCTTGGAGAATGATGCATTAATAAATTAAGAGAGTAATGATATGATGGAAAAGAATGAAAAATATTTATATGTTTACCAAAAACAATTCTTGAAAGAATTAACTTTGATAAATGATAATGAATAGATGAGAAACAATAATGACATCCATGTGGTAAATAAAGAAAATGGTTATGTACTAGAATGGGTGATAAATTTTTAGAATTATGTTTTTCATCAGTCTATAGTAATTTCTGAACAATAATTAGTTCATCTTTAAAATATGAGTTTTGAACATTTTCAACAAAAATAAACTTTTTGGAGGAATCCAAGTCTTCTACATTTTTATTTACAACAATGGAGGCCAAAACTAAAGTATTCTTTTCATTTTCCTTATGTGTTCTAAGAAACTGTGGACTTTCTGTACAATCATACTTAGGTGTAGTAAGTTTACCTGAAAGCAAGTTAACTAATTTTCCACCTTTTTGTATGGTTTTAGGATATACTTTTTTTTTCTTGGTTTGCTAAAACACATTTCTTGAACAATCCTATTAATGATTGGTACAACTTGAGGTAAAGGGATTGTAACAGTTAAATGTTCTAATTCCTTTATCAAATATGATTGTGAAGATGTTATTTTTGATATCTCAGACTGTTCAAAATATGATACTTAATTTGATGAGGTATATTTTTCTTCTTGATGTTGTTTTAGTGTGGATTTGTTTTCATGTTCATTATTTTTAACTCCACTTTCTACACTGATAAGTGGAATAGGTTCATGCAGTTGTTCACCTGAACACAACTGAGTTTTAATAGAGTCATTAAAATTTATTAGAGCTGTATTTTATGATTCAACCACAGAGACAGGGGTTACCTGTTTAACATGATTTGTACAGACCACAGGTTGAGTTGAAAATAGAGGTTGTTTTAATTTTTTTTGTTGTTGTTGTCCATGATAGAAATTATGGATATAATTAGGCAATAAATTTGATTTTTGTTTTTGAGAATGTTGCTACCCTTTGTACAGATTTTGATGTTGTACCCATTGATATCCCTGTAATTTTGGCTACAACCATGGTGGATGTTGTTGATTCCATTGTTGTTGCATCCATCCATGTTGATACCATGCTTGGGAGTATGCCCATGGTGGTTGACTCCAAAATTGTTGAAGTGGACCTGAAGAAGACCATGGCATATACCAAGAATTATTTTCCCAATGTGCAAGAAATTTAGAATCATTCTGATATGGAAATTTATGAAAATTATTCCCTTGTCCTTGTCCTACAAAATTGATTTTTTTCATAGGTTGAGACTGTTTTTCAAAGACACTTTTAAGTTCTGGCAATAAACTACACTGATCTGTGGGGTGTCCTAATTGAAAAATGCTACATGTAGCAGGTATAAATATTTTGTTCAAAGGACAATCATGAAGAGAGTGTTGCTTTTTACATTCTGAACAATAGATGGCTAAAGATTTAGTAGATTCATTTTTTTCATCTAATGTTCTATCATGTACTAAAATATCAGCCTCTTTCATGCATTCTTTCAAATCATGTTTTTCATTACCAATTATGTTTTTTCTATGCCTTGAATGAGAGTAATTTTTACAGAGTTTAATAATTTCCTAAAATTTAAGTGCATTTGTATCTCCTCTTCCCAAGATATCCAATGCATCCCTAGATTCATCTTGTAGTCCCCTTAAGAATATGACTTTGCAAATTTTTGGTTCAACAATTCCACATCTCTTATGAACAAAAGAAAATCTGTCTAGATAATCTTCTAAGATTTCATTTTCCTCTTGTTTCATTGTAAGAATTTCATCATTTTGATTCTTGACTTGACAATATTCTTGGTATCTCTCCAAGAATATGTTTTCCATATCATCCCAAGTTCTAATTGAGTCAAGTGCTAAGGTGATAAACCATCGTAGAGCTAACTCTTTAAGAGTGGAAGAAAATAGTTTGAGCTTTTGATTGTCATTAGTGTAATCATGAGCTTGACATGCAATTTTAAACTCAAACAAAAAAATATCAGGATCTTCGGATGTAATTCCCTTGAAAGTTGGTAATACTGCAGGTGAAATGACCTTCATGGGAGCATTTTGATTAAGATCTAGTTGGATGGGATTTTGAAAAGTTCTGGCAGGTGCACTAGTTGCACTAGGGTGGAGCACATTGTCGGTTGTACCTTGATTCTCTTGTGAGCCTTCCATTGTAGGTTCCAAAAAACAATTATAAATCTTGTCAAATTTTCCTGATTGTATGGATTTGTCAAGAGAAAATGGTGTTGAACTACTTAACTTTACTCCTTGCAATGATTTATCAAAGGATCTTGCAGTGCTGGAAGTGGATGATTGGGATTCTTTGAAAATTCCAACATTTTTGGAAATAAAAAATTTAGACATTTTTGACATAATTTCAACCTCTTGTGAAATTTTTCTTCTTGTGGTTTCTTGTTTATTTTCTAAATGGACTGAAATACAATTTACCAATAACAATTACTTATACCAGTCATTACATTAAGATTTTACTCTAAAATTCATCACTTAGCATATTTAATAATTATTGGACTACTTTTCATATTCTAACAACACCGTGTTCCCCAGCAATGACGCCAAAATTATGGGTTGTCGTTAAGCACATCATTAATTCTCAATGAATTTGTCAATCCAGGGTGGTGTCCAAGGCTATTTACGAGAGAAATTTCAAGTAGGGTTGTAGTTCAGTTCATTTGGAAGCAGTAGGTCTTATTGGTGGAATTGATTGTGTGGGGGTTTTGTGTCACTTCTACCCCTAAATTGCATAAATTGAACTTTAATCTATTTGCAAGAATGAAAACTAATTGCTAATTGCATAAATGAAACCCTAGTTATAGCTGCAAGAATGAAATCTAATTAAATTGTAGAATTGAAACTCTAGTTATAGTTACAGAATTGAAATTCTATTTAATCTTGCAATAATTGAAATGAAGCATAAAAACTAGATCCTGTCAATACTCTGTAACAGAAGATCGTCAATCTTCTGTGCAAGGTTTTGACAGCAAAAACAAGAATGCAGGGAAATTACAAAAAACTTGTAAATTGCTGGAAATGGAAATTTGCAGTGAATAGGAAAGTTGTTGGGAATGAAAAAAATAACCAGATCTACCACTAATCATATCATAAAAACATTATGAACAAGAATTAAACAACTAGGAATGTTAGTTGTGCAAAAGAATGAAAATGACAAGTTCACAACTTATTCTATCGCAACAAAATCGGAATAAAACATGTCCGTCGAGTCCTCCTCCTAGGTCTGGAAGTGGCAAGCCTCCCTTCTCAGAAGAAGGTTTGAATTCTTCTTTAATTCTTACTCACACTCAGACATAACAAAATAAATGGAATGAAACTGCACTTTTATTACTTCAAAAACACAGTTACAATTCTGTTGAAATCTGTTACAGTTTTGAAATCACTATTCTATTATCTCCCTATTTATTTTTTATCTCCTCTATCTAATATAATCTAATAGCTCAACCTGGACGAGAGCTATATTTTATAGATGCCTAAAATCTAATTACAAACAGAAAATATGTTGTTCCTGATATCCTACAAAATTTCTTGGGTTTATCCTAGAAGTGGATCAGTTTGATCTTTTTCATAAATGGTGGCTTTGGATGGCAAGGACGAAAAAGTTAGATGGGAGATATTTTCCCTTAACTTTATCAACCTTCTTATCCCATTTTCCACTGCCAAAATTCAATCAACAAGTCAAAAAGTGCTTTCTTTTCTTATTTCGAAGAAATTGTGTTCATTCCAGAGACACTGTGTTCATTCCGGAGACACTATGTTCATTTCGAAGACACTGTGTTCATTCTGGAGACACTGTGTTCATTTCGAAGACACTGTGATCATTTTGAATATATTTAGAATGACCAACTGTGTTGACTCCAAATGGTTTTGGCTACATTTCTCAAGTGTATTAGCCCTCAGGATCATATTACAATAGGCTTCATTCTTCCTTGGATATGAATTCCATGCCTTGCCATTCATTGGCAACTGGCTGGAATTTATATGGAAAAACCAGTTTTCTGCTGCACAGTAATAAGTCTATGTATTATTTGCTGAATTTAGAGAAACTAATGCTTAATGATCATCAAAATAAGACTAGTGAAGTGCTGCTATCAACCTAAGCATGACAAGATAACATAAAACTATACAAGAACTGTTAAAAATTAGAATATAATGTCTTTAACACTTCAATCATGTAAACAGTTAATACACAACATATTAAATTGACTTAATAGATATATATGATTTCTTTAATTTTTTCATATGATTTCTGATCAAAGGTATAATAATAGATATATATGAATATATATACATATTTATATACATAGGACAAGGAAGGAACCATTTTACATGAGTTTATGAATGTATCGTGGCTAACGTATCCTTGCATGGTTGTTTTATAACATCAATTTTTTGGTCTTAGTAATGAGATTATTTTCATAGTTGTCTTATTCTATGAAATATATATGTATCTAAGTATTTACCTATGATGAAAGAACTATTTTTATTTAAATTATAACAATATCCAAAGTGGAGGGATATGCTAAGGTCGTGTGTAACCAAAAAAAGGTGGCATCATGATAGTTTAAACCTCTCTCCATACCTGACATCTGAGAATATAGGGAAAAGGAAAAATTCCTGAGGTAAAAGAGGAGGAAAAGAGATGTAGAAAACATTATTATTACGATTCTAGTTACGAAGAGAAAAAATAAGCTTTGAAAAGAAGAATACCAGGTGTGGAACTAGAAGGAGGCAGGAGAAACTTTGGGCAAACTTCATTTCCAGGTGGATTCTTTTGTGTGAAAAGCAAACTCTCTTATAAATGCTCCTTTCTTTTGTAAAAGTTGAACATGTTATCTGTAACCTTGGGTGTTATTTGCAAATGTAGAGGATAAGACTACATATTGTGGTTATTATATTCTTAAGAAAAAAAGAAACTCTTTATGTTATCGTGTTTAGATAGGAAAGGAAAATATAAATGAATTTCTATATCTAAACAGGAAGAATGATATGCTGGTTGAAACTGAGTGTAAATTTTTTTGAGAAAGCATGCATGGATGACAAGTATTTTTTGGAAATGGTAGGCAATAAGGTCAAAAAAATTGAATGCATTATTTGGTTGGAGTGTGAAATTATTGTGTGGTTGTTTGTTTATATAATTGTTGCACCTAGGATTGCATTCATTTAATATGAGCTAGGATCTGATCCCATAAAGTTTGTAAACCTATTTTTACTTGAGCTGGTTGTGGTTGGGATCCGAACAACGAGACAAGGAGGCGGATGGTCAGGTAGAAGCCGAAGGGGATTTTTGATGCCCATGATGGATTTTAAAATATCTCCAATAAAATTTGATTGAGTTGTTACTGTGTAACAATAGCTGGAAAATGTAAAATTTTGCATATATTAGTAGTGTTGTAATATAGTTGATTTGTGAAGAAATGTTTGGGGAAACTTATGGTTGCATATGGACTAAGTAGTATGGGATTTTACATCCTGTTTGAGAAGACCACTTTGGTAATATTCAAAAAGAACTAGTTATGTATTATATTTCTGAATATAGATTGTAAATCCTGGAGTAAAATGATGTACATATCTTTCTACAAAAGTATTCATAAATTATAAAATAGGTTTGAATATGACACTAAATGTATGCTTTGGTTGTCAATGAAAAACCTTTGGTTTACTGTTTAAAATAAATATATGTTTACTTTCGGTAAGTTTCTTTAAACAATAGTATTCTCTCCTAACGGGAATGAAAATTTATTCAGTTACACTTTGGAAGTATTAACTTGGTAATAGCGTATAGATTTGGGTATCTTGTAGAGTAACCATGGTAATATATGACTGATTGATTAATATAGTGCAAACCCTATCTTACAAAAAGAACATTGTTTGTGATTTTACCTTTATCTCTTTGGTTGAGTAGAATTAAGCAACTTAATTATTTAAAATAATTTAAGTACCCTCGTGGATAGAAAAGACTCTTAGCCAATGTGGGACAAGTATGAAATCAACCTATGCTAAAAACAATCTCAGTACTTAAACTAATGTGTTTTTGGTTAATGATGGACTGCATGGTTTAGAAATATGGTATTTAATCCTTAAGGCAATAAATGGTTTATCAATTTATATAATTTTGACTATGATAATTCTTGTTTAAAATGATTTATTTTATTGAAGAAAAGAAATGTGTGATAGCAAAAGTTCTTTGATTTGCTTTGTAAACAATTTCTTATGATTCATTGTGGAATTTAGCCAGTGAACGAAAACTCATAGGTTGCGAGATTTATAACCTTGAGGTCTTAAAGGTAAAGTGAAATAGTAACATGAGATCTAATTTTTCTAATGGAAATGATTACTTTTAGTAAATCAATAATGTTTTTGCCATGATAGAAGGTAAAGCTAAACTTTAGTTTTAAGGTTAAATCTTCATTATTTACCTTTAGACCCTTGGTAGAGTGAACTATTTATAAGTAAATACTATAATATAAACCTGAAGTTAGAATAATCTACCTTACTTTAAAATGATGCATCGAGATTGAAGGATGCTTTGGCAATAAAATAAAATCCAATATGTTGTGCAGGAAGGCACACATCAAGCACGATAATGATCGATGGATTAACAAAATTGGTCAAAATATGTGACGATAAAATCCTTTAATTATAATGCAGTATGAGATGCCATCTCCATATCATTACTCATTAGTACTATGATAGATCACATTCCCATGTAACTTTACTAGATTAGCCTCGACGTTTGGTATGGCACAAGTGAACGAGATTTACTTCGAGTATGCATGATTAAGACCAAGGTTAGTGAATTGGCAAGGCTCTATCTGACTCCAAGAAAAATGGATAATTAGATATTCAGGAGGTATATTTACACTAGAACTCTTACATCCAATAATAGAACATGTTCAATAGAAGTCGAGGGTTCAGAATGTATAGTTATGGGGAAATAAGCATCCACCCATTAGGTGTTATGGGCCCTAATGGAAAATCCCTACTGTGGTTCGACCCTCATGCCAAAAAAATGAGGACATTAAATGAGATTGTCAACTCAAGTAAATGGTATAATTACAAGATGTGTCCTATCTTGTCCACTTGGATGACTATCTCCAATAGTATTGAATCCAAAATTTGGTTCAGTATACCATACTATATAAATAATGTCATAATTATATATTGGGTAAAACAATTCCTACTTGGTACCTTTATGGTAAAATATTTAGTAAATTGTAGGTTGAAAAAAAACTTTAACCTTCACTTGGGTTGTTACAACTACAACTTGAAAAAATCATGCTCATAAATCCTCCAAGAGATGATGGGGTTGCACATGTATTGAAAAATTTCAAATTGTACCATTTTTTCAACTCATGAACATGCACAAATGTATATCAACCATTTTAGACCAAATCCAACCCTTGAGAATTACCAACATCACCTAAATTAAATTCCCACAGGAGCTTTCTCTTATAGCCTTTTCATTACAATGGAAAAATAATGAACACCCAAATCACCAGACCAACAATGCAAGTCAAAATAATAAAACTTAATTCAACCCACGAATCTTCCTGTGACATCTCTAGGATTCCCAAATTTAATAGTAAAGAGAACCTATCACAATATAAACTTCTAGTTTACAATATTTGCTAGCACAATAAAAAAACTGCTCTATATGGTTATATGGCTCTTTAATAGGTTGATACTCTTGGAAATTTCATTCGTCTTATGTACTTTAACAATAATTGAGAGAATGATATTTAGATTCAAATATAATGAATGGCTTATGTGTGTATAATTATGAGGGATTGACCAACATAAATCATATCATAATGTAGGCTTGAATGAGTTTGATGGATTGGCTATTTTAAGGACCATTATTCATAATCCTCAACAAATATACCCACTAAAAATAATTCAATAGCAAAAGGTAAAACACTAAATTGATATGTGTATGTTGGGCATAGTTGAACTGACATTCCCACCAATTCCCTCTTGTTGTGAACTCCATGTTGAGTGGATCCATGGTTTCTTCTAGTTTCTTCACTCACTCAATGGGATAACAACATCCGAAGGAGAAATATTAACTTGTGATAAAATTTGGAAATGATTTTTTTGATAAATATTACCTCATGATAAATATAACCTCATGGTTTCTTGTTCATATTTAGAACCATTGCTCCCTTCTACATCTTCAACAAAATTTGAAGCTGTTTATTGAGCTTCATCCATAAAAATGAGGTTCAATACATCAAACTATGGAGTAAAGTCAATGAAAGTAGCAAAAAAATGTCCTTAGATGCGTCTTGCACACACTTTAGAGTGGAGATGCAGTATACCACTAAGAACTTGAAACCCTTATTCATGCAACTTCTTCCTATGGTTTTGCATAGATGCCAAAAATCTATCAACTTTTTTTAAATTTGCATATAAATGCATCTTGTCCATTAAAATTTTGCATATAATTAAAATATTTAAAAAATAAAAAGTAAATTATTGAAAACATCCTAGAAGGTATGCTACTTTAAAATAATACCCAAGGAGGCAAGGGTATCTCTTCCGCAAAAATCACATCCCAGAAGGGATGCCACTTTTGTCTAAGAACCAAGGAGGTAGGGGTATCTCTTTCATAAAAATCACCCAAGGCTCACACCTGGCCTACCACCTTTGACATATTCAAGGAGAAAACCTAAAACAACAAAAAAACAAGAACACACAAACACAAACACATAATAAGATTAAAATAAAACATGCTCCTTGAGTGTTTCAAAAATAAAAAGCACAATCAAACACACACACAAAAATATTAAAAAAAACCAACACAAACCTCACAAAAAAACACAAGAACAATGTAACAAAACACAAACATGACAAAAACAACAAAATGCTACAAAGACACAACCAACAAATGAAAAGAAAAAACAACCAAAAACTAAAAAATAAAAATAAAATAAAAAAAAACAACCAACAATAGACAACAAACAAAAACAAAAAATATAGAAAACACTCATACACCAAAATACCAATTAACAAAAACATACAAAAACACGAACATAAACAACAAAAAAAAACAAGAACAATAACAAAAAACACAAAAAAAATACAAATCAACAAAAATACAAGAACAACAAAAAACAATGCAAAAAACTTAAAAACAAAACAAAACAAAAAAACGCACCCACACACCTCAAAAAACTAAACAAAGAAAGAAAAAAGAAAAAAAAAATTGAACACAACAATAACCTTTCTAGAACAAAAGACTTTTAAGGCATGAAACAACATAGGAAATAAAAGAAATATTAGTTTGAGCTAGGGAACTAAAATACCCTATCCAAACCAAAGAGAAGCAAAAATAAATCGAGAAGAAACTAGGTGCCTCCAGAACTGGAGCCATCCAAAGAAATGATAGAAATAAGAGCTTCCCTTATTTGCGAAGCCCACCATCTACAAGGGTGTTCATAGAAAGTAAGATCACCTTTTTCCAAAGCTCAATTAGCTAAAGCATCAACACTCTTGTTCTAATATATTCCCAC
This sequence comes from Wollemia nobilis, assembly GCA_028583015.1. NCBI lineage: Eukaryota > Viridiplantae > Streptophyta > Pinopsida > Araucariales > Araucariaceae > Wollemia > Wollemia nobilis. Next base: position 4,308,400 of record JAQPPZ010001641.1, read on the forward strand.
ATGATTGTAATCAAATTTCAAAAATCCCATCTGGATTAACTAAATCTTCTCAATAATTCTTTTTATTCTCCAATCAACCATATGATTCTTAGAAGGAGTTTTAAAAATATTAATCATGATTTGCGAGTGAGACTCAACTAGCTCCTTTTCCAATCCAACCTTTAGTAGCCTCTTGAAGGCCTCTGAGAATACCATACTCCTTAGCAAGGTTATTGGATATAATACCCAAATTCTCAGAAAAAGTAAAAACTAGGAAGCCATATGAAAGTCTACCAATTCCTCCCGCACTAGCTTTTCCAAGGTTCCTTCTAGAGGCTCCATTAGTATTGACTTTTCTAAAATCCTTAGGAGGAGATTTCTAGTTCCTTGTTCTATCCATATTGCAATTACTCACATTCCATTTTGTTGGAATATTTTCAACATTATCTCTTTAGTCCTTAGTCATTAGTCCTAAGTATTAAGTCTTAAGGACCTAGTATTTATTAATTAGCATATGTTAGAATATTGTGTTGGATAGTCAATGTTGTTAGGATTATGCTATTCCTTGGAATGCTATTCACGTAGCATCTATAGCTTATATTAGAGTGTTTGTTATTGTCATTAATTTAACATTATCCTCCCAACACAATTGTAGCATTTACAATTTTTCTCCAAGATCTATAAGAGCATGTAAACTCGATTTAATTAATAGAACATTGTAGTTCTCATTTGGTATCAGAGCCCCAATAGTCGAAGCTCTCATAGCCTTCGATTACTAAGGAGGTATTGTGAATCACAATGATCTGCTACATTTGATTTGAATCGGATATCAACCTCTAATAGTGAGGTAGACATGGGATATGATTGGAATTCACTGATCAGATTCTGATAGATCTGAATGTATTAGATATGTACTGAATGGGCAGTGCAATCGAACCTATCCCTGTGACTGTGGTAGACTGGGTACTCATGAAACTTAGAGAAGGCACAAATCTTGGTGGACCTACTAAGGGTGAACCCGATGGTTGACCGAACAACTTCATAGGGTGACTAAATTTGATGCATTCCTGAGCCAACAAATGTGGTTTCTAGACCTTGCTTTCTGGACCAGAGCCAATGAACATGGCATATAGTGGATTGCTAGTGACCGCGGACTGCTAAAATTGACTATAGATCATGATGTTGATACTTGAAAATATGGTGATGAGACAACTTATATCTCAATACTGGGAGACTGACACATGATCCATGATCTTGGATGACTAGATGATAACGCGATACATGTGGACTATGACATGGTGATTAACCTTGGAGGCCAGTGGTTTGGTAGGCAAAAGACTGCATTAGGGAGAGTCGTCCACCAACTGGTGGATATAAATTCATTAGTGCCATGGTGTTTTTAAACATCTTATGGGTGTCTATATCCTAAATATGGAATTTAACTCATGTTGCTTCCTGCACGACATGATGCCCCGCTGAAAGGTCAACTTCACCAACAAACATCACTCCATTCCGTTGTAGACTCTTACAAGGCAGAATTATGCTAAGGTATATGTTACAGATATTTTGCAAAGTATGTTTAAGGAGAGTGCACATCATAATCAGTGCATAGATGGATAAATCACATTATTACATCCATGCTTAACCTCATCAACATTGAGGAGTTGATGCAATGGTAGACAAGAAATCCAATGTTCTTGTAGCATATCGTGTGAGAGCCTAATCATGGCTTACAAATATTTGTGTGATAATATTGTTGTGACATGGTAATTTGTGGATTCAAATGCAACAAAGGAAGTGTTATCAAATGCTGCATTAAAGAATATGTGAAATTTTTGACATCCTACATAAATTTGAAGAGGTGATGGAAACAAATGGTTGTGGAAGTCAGTGAAAGATAATTTGGTGAATGGAGCAAGGTTTCTTTAGTCAAAAAATAGATAGGCACTTCCTAGGTACAATTTAGGAAAAATTTTCAATCTGGAGGATGGAAGCTTAGCATCCAAATTGACTAAAATAGTATGCACGCTCACATACATTCCCTTGAGGCCTTGCTCATAATTGTAGTTGTCGATGGTGATGAGAATCATGTATTGAAAGTTTCTACAATGTTTGTTTCTTGACGACCCAATTAGAAAAAGTGTGGAGGTGTATATTTGATGAAGTGATCATAACATGTGAAGCAATCAGAATAATTATATGTTGAAGCTAGGTGTATACATTTCAAATGACATAGTGGATTGCACATTGGATGTGTACATATCTTGGAGACCTATTGATATAGTGGATGCCACAAATGAGACATGTTGATAATCATGAATGAGTTGCATAGATTACATTTAATGATCATGGAGATCCTAGCATAAGTCATTTCATCTAGTGCAATTTTTTCGATCATGGAGATCCCAGTATTCTGACATCGATAGAGGCATTGATCAGACCTGGTAGTCTTCCAAGAAACTATAGATGAGCAATTTGCAGCCAACTCTCCTATTACATAGACACGAGTGGATCATTGGTATTGGCACATATTGTAGTTGTTATGAAGGTAGATCCTCAGATCTGATCGCTCATTCTAAACAAAGGATTATAGAAATCAGAGTGCCACAGCCAAGGGACCGATGATAATCATAGTCGAAGCCACATTTTTAGTGATCAAAACTATTTGTAGGTCATAGAAAATTTATTTATTAAAGGAGTGTGCCACCTGAGAGATGTTATTGTGGTGAGGAGTGCATGAGTTGTAGATGGTGAAGGTGGTTTCTCGTAGTAGAAGGTTACACCTAGAAGATGATGAGTTGCGAAGGAGCAGAGCAAGACGCCAAGTGTGTGGCATGGATATGGTTTTATAAGTTGAAGGATTTTTTTTTGGTAGACATTCATTGGGATCTGCAAGGAGATTCTAATCCATTGTGATAGCACTATGCATCACTAAAATATTTTGGTTATTATGGTAGCCAGCAAAGGGACACCGAATACAGGATTGGAGACATCAATTCACATCGATTTAGTAGATAATACAAAGATCCATTGACACACACACCACACTTGTGCACATCGAACCTGTGCACACAAAAGAGTAATGTGTGGTCTCTTTCGCTCTCAGTTGGTAGAGTCATAATACGACAGGATTCTTTTAGGAAGATCATGAATCTGGTGAAGATAGAAGTCTGAAGCTAAAGATATTGTTGTGAAAATTTTGGAGGTAGATTGATGCACCAGGAGATGAGATCTAATGTTGCCTCAAGATCAACAACAACATCTCGAATAAAAAACAATATGGACATCAGGTTTGAAGGTTTAGAGGTACCCAAATTTTATGGGCACATCAATTATTTTTGGAGCATAAGAATGAATCATTTTCTGATTGTAAAAGGATTATGCGACATTGTAGTTTTTGGTTATGAAGAACATGTGGATTGAAGCATGCTTGAAAAAGAGGAGAAGAAATTGAAGAAAGGAAAGCAATATGAAAATTGCTTAGGCCTTATGGATTTGAGAAGAGGAGTGGAAAAGAATGTTTTCCTTCTCATAACTAATTGTATATCAACTACAATAGCATGGAAAGTATTGAAGGATACTTATGGGTTTGATGAGGACACTGTTGGAACAAAATCTACCTTTGGTTAATAGTGTTGCACCTTAGACTTTGCCAACATTGAATAGACAGATCTTGCTTGAGATCATCTTTCTAGTCTCTAGAAAAGGCTGGTTCCTTTAAGTTTTTTAGAGAAAATGGGAACAAGAGATAAGGGAAATATAGCCTAAGCTAGAACTTTTATATGGTGCAGATTAGACAACATCAAAGACATATTTACTTACTTCTATCCAAAGCATTTAAAACACATTTCCATGCAAAAATTATATAATTCCATATATGATTTCTGATATTTCGTTTAACATGCGTATATATTAGATTCTTATTCTAGCAATATGATTTATGTATTGCGAAAATTCAGATATAAGAACAGACTCAATTTACAATTCAATATTATAAACAGAAATAAAGAACATTAATACATACACTTGCATGATATGAACCAGAAGCCAATGGGAGATGTGATTTTATTGCTTGTATTCAAAGTACATACATTTAGTCTTGTAAACTTCCAAGAGCCGACCCTTTTTCTAGAGTCACTCACCCCTATATATACCCTAAAAGAGTATCTTTTTCTAAGTACATCTTACTTATTTTACAAGCAATCATCTATAGTTTCTAATAATACACAATGAATTTCCTGCAGATTGGATAGATTGACAATCATCCAGCAGACCTGCCAGGTTATAATCAATAGACCATTCTTCAAAAATCAGCACCTGATGTCAGTGCATGTCCTCAGTTGCCAAAAATATACTCTATTCCTTTACAGCTGGCGTGTTGCGAAATCGTGACATTCTTTCCTTGCTTTGCTCTTTTGACACCTCCAGCCATGAAAATGAGACATGTCACAAAATCATGACATTCATCTCTTATTTTGCTCTTCTGTCGCTTCCAGCTATGAAAATGAGACATGTCGCGAAATCGTGACATTTGTCTCTTACTTTGCTCTTTTGCTGCCTTCTACCGCAAAAAAGAGACATGTCGTGAAATCATGATATTATTTCCTCGCTTTGCTTTTCTGTCGCTTCCATCCATGAAAATGAGACATGTCATGAAATCGCGACATTCTTTCCTTGCTTTGCTTTTCTATCGCTTCCAGTCGCAAAAATGAGACATGTCACAAAATCGTGACATTCGTCTCCTGCTTTGCTCTTTTGCTGCCTCCCGTCATGAAAATGAGACATGTTGCGAAATTGTGACATTTGTCTCTTGCTTTGCTCTTCTGCAACTTCCAGCCGTGAAAATGAGACATGTCATGAAATCATGAAATTCTTCTCTTACTTTGCTCTTTTGCTGCCTCCCACCACAAAAATGAGACATGTCACGAAATCACGATATTCTTTCTTTGCTTTGCTTTTCTGCCGCTTCCAGCCGCAAAAATGAGACGTGTCATGAAAATGGGACATTTCTATGTCTTCAACTTTTCTGCCGCTTCCTGCTACGAAAATGAGACATGTCATGAAATCGTGACATTTGTCTCTTGCTTTGCTCTTCAGTTACCTCCCACCGCGAAAAAGAGACATGTCGCAAAATCGCAACATTCTTTCTTTGCTTTGCTTTTTTGCCTCTTCCAGTCGTGAAAATGAGACATGTCACAAAAACATGATATTTGTCTCTTGCTTTGCTCTTCAGCTGCCTCCCACCGTGAAAATGAGACATGTCATGAAATCGTGACATTTCTATGTCTTCAACTTGATTCTTCTTCTTGCATCGTGAAAATGCGACATGTCGCGAAATCATGACACTTCTACCTCTTTGCTCCCTTTTTTTGCTCTTAGCCACAAAAATACAACATGTCACGATATCGTGACACTTTTTCCCTTTTAGCTGCGACAAAGCAACATGTTGCGATATCGTGACGGTTTTTCTCTTTTGGCAATGATAATACAACATGTCACAATATCGTGAAACTTTTTCTCGTTTGGCAGCGACAATGCAACATGTCACGATATCGCGACAATTTTTCTCTTTTGGTAGCGAAAATGAAACATGTCATGATATCACGACACTTTTTCTCTTTTGGCCGTGACAAAGAAACATGTCGCGATATCGCGACACTTTTTCCCTTTTGACCGCGACAAAGCAACATGTTGCGATATCGTGACACTTTTACCCTTTTCTTTCTCTCTTTGCTTTGAACCGCAAAAATGCAACATGTCGCGATATCGCGACACTTTTTCCTCCTTGCTCTTTCTCTTTTCTTTGGACTGCGAAAATGCAACATGTCGCGATATCGCAATGTTTGCAATTTTGGGTACTTTGGGTACATTGCCTTTGCTCAAGTGTATAAGTTGTCATTGATGTCAAAAGGCATTTTTGTATTGATATCAAAAAGAGTGTGATGTCAAAAATATCTTGAGAAGCTTCATAATGTTAAAGGGTTTTTATTAAAACCATGGTGACAAGGTTAAAGGTTTTTCTTAAAACCATTTGGACTCATTAAGGGTTTTTATTAAAACCAAGCTTAACTTAATGCAAAGGTTTTTACTTCTTGAAAACCTTGAAGGTCCATGTTTATTATTAATAATTAAATTAACTCAAACCTTTGACAAAGGTCTAAGTTTAATTTATTATTAATAAAATAATAATTATTATTATTTTAATTATTATTAAAGGGTCTTTTAACCCTTAAGCGACGCACATAAAGTATTCATTCGCCGGTGTGTTGCCATCGTTGGAGAAGCGCCGACGTCAAACAGTTAAGGAGAAATGGCTATATAAGTGGGGATGATTTTCTAAAGTAAGGTACCATCGATCGATGCAATTTCGTAGCTTTGTGTCCTCCAAAAAAGCAATGTTTTTTGCTGTATTTCATTGTCCATCCATATTGAATTGCCCAAGATTTTCTTGCGCTTGACGTCCAACAGATTGCGTTTCTCTAACATTTGATAAGACTACGAACTATGTTTTTTGGGAGTTACATTTTTGGACAGCGCTCATGATGTGTTAAACTCAGCGAACAACATTTTATTCAGCAGGAGGCGTTTAAATAATGAGTTACACAGCCGGGAATAGCACCGGCGTAACTAAACTGTTACAACTCTTGTAACAGTGTAACAACAATATCTCAATATTGTAATACAAACAAATAAACTGAACAGTACGCTAACATCCCCCTTTATTACATTATTTGGATAATGTAATAACTAATAGCTATACTAGACTACTAACATCCCCTTACATTATTTTGCAATACAAAGTGAGCTGCGAAACAATTCAAATTTGACACGTCCAAGTGCCTTAGTGAAAGTGTCTGCAACTTGAGCATCGATGGGAATGTGTTGAAGCTGAATTCGGTGCTTTGGAACTTCATCTCGAATGAAATGACATTGTGTGTCAATGTGCTTTGTTCTTTCATGATGGACTGGATTCTTGACGAGGTTCAGAACACCCTGATTGTCACAAAACAAGTGTATTGGAGATTTTTATGGATGGCCCATACTTGTCAGAATGCGACGTAACCATATCACTTCGCACACAGCATCACATGCGGCGCGATACTCTACCTCTGTTGATGAAATAGCAACCACATGTTGCTTCTTGCTGTGCCAAGAGACAGGACCGGATCCCAGATGAAAAATGTATCCAGAAGTTGACTTACGATCATCAAATGGTCTGGCATAGTCGGAGTCCGTGTATCCTTGCAAGAAGAATTTGTTGTTCCTCTTGTATTCTAGGCCATATTCCATAGTACCACGGACATTGTGAAGAACACGTTTTGTTGCTTTCCAATGAGTGGTCTTAGGCTCCTACATGAACCTCGAAAGATAGTTGACAACAAATACGAGATCTGGCCTAGTATTGGTCAGATATATGAGACTCCCAATCAAGTGTCGATAGAGAGTACCATCTACCTGAGGTGAATCATCATATCGTGATAACTGAAGTCCATTCTCCATCGGAGTTGCCATTGGCTTGCAATCAGTCATGCGATATTTTTCCAGCAATGTCTTGGCATATTTTTTCTAAGACACTTTGATGGAGTGCTCCTTCTGGCTGAATTCCAGACCAAGACAGTAATGGAGAAGTCCGAGATCTGTCATCTCAAAATATTTGCACAAGTTTCTTTTGACAGTAGAGATCATTTTTTCTGAACTCCCTGTAATGATCAGATCATCCACATAGAGTACAAGCAACACTATCTCAGAACCCTGTTTCTTGAAATAGAGGTTTGCATCTGACGGACATCTCTTAAATCCATGCTGCATAAGGTGATTTTCCATTTTTATATACCAAGATCGAGGAGCTTATTTCAGACCATACAAGGATTTGACCAATTTTTAGACTTTCTGCTCTTGGCCTTCCACTTCAAATCCTTCAGGCTGAGTCATATAGACTTCTTCTTGGAGATCACCATTTAGAAAGGCACTTTTGACATCCATCTGGTGAACTTTCCACCCATATTGTGCTGCCATAGCACACATAACTCGAATTGTGGTCATCCGAGCAGCAGGTGCAAAAGTTTCCTCGTAGTCAATGCCTTCTTTTTTAGCATAGCCCTTTGCAACAAGACGGGCCTTATGCTTATCAATTGTTCCATCTGCCTTGTAGTTGACTTTAGATACCCATTTGCAGCCAATGGGCTTCTTTCCATGCGGCAAATTAACAAGCTTCCAAGTTTTATTCTTCATCAAAGACTCATACTCTGTATCCACAGCGGCCTTCCACTGAGGCTCACTAAGAGCATCTTGCACTGATGCAGGTTCAAGACTATCTATGGTAGACATGAATGCCCTGTCATCATCAATATCCATATCCTCAACTTCTGTACTTGGAGTTACAGAAAGTTCCTCAAAAGATTAACAAAGATCATCAACCTCACCAGTTTCTTTGGCTTCTTTTTCCTTTTGGGCCATACTGCGTGTACGAGGTCTATCCAAATTCAAATTGGGAGGAGTGGATAAATTTGCGTCTCTGATTGTATTTGTACACCATTTAGGATTCTTCTTCGATGGTGGTGAAGAAGATGTAGAAGGACCTCCTGTCTGTGTTGACGAAGGAATCTTCTCTTCCTTAGATTCCACAATATCTTGGTGTACTTTAGATGTGCTCTGTGATGTGAAAGCTTCATCAAAGACAAAATCTCTGCTGATATGAATTTTCTTGGTCAAAGGATCTATCAACCGATATCCTTTAGAGTGCTCAGAATAACCAAGAAAAATGCATCTCAGTGTTTTCTCATCTAGCTTCTTCCTTTTCTCTTTCGGTATGTGCATGAAAGCGTGACATCCGAAAATACAAAGATGAGATATGGAGGGTTTTCGACCACTCCATGCTTCTTGTGGAGTCATTCCTTTTAGGGCCTTTGTGGGTGCCCTATTCAATAGATACACTGCAGTGGTGACAGCTTCTGCCCAATATTGTTGCCCAAGAGTAGCTCCTGTGAGCATACAACGAACCATTTCCATGATAGAACGGTTCCTTCTCTCAACAACTCCATTTTTCTGAGGAGTATAGGCAGTTGTTAACTGTCGCTTGATTCCATGCTTATCTAAGAATGCAGAAAATTCATTAGAGGTAAACTCTCCCCCCTTGATCTGAGCGGAGGGTTTTAATAGAAGCTCCTGACTCCTTCTCAACGGATTTCTTGAACTGCTGGAAGAATGCGAAAGCTTCAGATTTTAGTTGGAGAAAGAAAACCCACATCTTTCGTGAGTAATCATCTACGAATAACTGAAAGTACCTCTTCCCTCCACAACTGTTGGGTGTGAAAGGACCACACAAATTGGTGTGAATTAACTCCAGAGGTTTTCGTGCTCTTGTAGAGCTCTTCTCAAATGGTACTCTATGTTGCTTTCCTGCCAAGCAGTCAGAGCACACTGGCAATGTGGTAGAAAGGGAAGGAAGACCCTTTACCATCTCATACTTGCTGAGCTCAAGTAAGTAGCCAGAACTAAGATGCCCATATCTCTTGTGCCATAGGGAAGTTGCCTCCTTGGTAGAGACAGTCATGGCAACATGTGGAGTAGAGATAGCATCTAGTGCAAATAAGTCGTGCTTATATGAAGCTGTTGCAATCTGCTTACCCTTCTTGGTAATGGTACAACACTTCTTTCCATTCTCAACACGAAAGTTGAAAACCATATTTCTATCCAAGATTTGTGTGACTAACAACAAATTGTTGGCCAATCCCGGAACATAGAGGACTTTGTCAATCTGACACTTGCCATCAGGAAGAGTGACTGAAACTGTACCCTCTCCCTGAACCCTGTAGGTTTTATCATCAGCAATGGTGACAGGTTTGCCCTCTTTGGCCACAAATGATTCAAACCACGATTTGTCGCCAGTCATATGTTTTCTAGCTCAAGAATCGACATACCAAACAGGATCCCTCTGTGTGGAATCTATGGTAGTCATGAGCACTTTGTGTGGAATCTCTAAGGTCATCCCATGCCTCTTTACCACTTGCTTTGTCAGCTATATGAGGTTGCACTTCATCTGAAACAGCAAAAAAAATGAGCACCTTTGCTCGACTGTATTTCTTGTCAAAAGCTATCTGATCTGTGGAAGGACCTGTGGATCCTGTTGTTGGTGAAGGCCTAGTTGCTAATCCAGTAACAATTTCCCACAAATATTCCATTTGGAGAATTGCCTTCATCTTATGTTTCCATGGTGTATAATTTGGACCTTTCAATAACTGATGCGGATCAGTCATCAATTTTGCAACAGCTGCCATAGTGAAGGTTCCTTATATCACCAATTGGTCCCCCTTTCGATATACCTTTTGCTAGGCCAATATACCATACAAAATACCCGCCCTTACGTGAGGGAAACTATAGGTATTTAGAAAAGATCAACCAAAAATCACCCGCCCTTATGTGAGGGAGACTATAGGTGAGTTTTAGAGATCATACGATACATGGAACATAAGCGGTACTGAAAGGGAATCGCCTTGTTGATGGCACCTACCATAGAATATTCTTCTCATGCGTGGGGCGTAACTTCCCCTAAACACTATGAAGAATACTTCATCAGGATTTACGCCTAAACACAAGTGCGATAAAGGGTAGTGGATGGAGTAAAAAATGCAAAAAATGGCTAACTTATCTCTCCCCGACGATTTATAGAGAACAAGCTCAGACGTCATTGTAGCAGCTATATTAGGAGACGGATACAGTAGCCAAATCACGATAGCTTTACCTGTAAGTGTTGGCCAGAGGTATCACAAATACCGAACGCTGTAGTGCAATAAATTGCACGGATGGGTTTTAATTATTTCGGGGACTTAGGGAGTGTTTTGATTTTAATTTTTAATGTTATAGTGCAAAAATGAAATATGCAACATACAACAAAAAAAATGCCCACAGGAATAACCCACAAGGTGTCGGTCACAGCTGAAAATGCACCTTTTACAATTCGCCAAATTGCCTTTTCGAAAAATTACTCACAATCCCCCTTTGATTTTTTGAAAAAATATCCCCCCTAAAAAAAATTCCTTTAACAAAGCATTTTTAATAATTATTATATATTTAAAATTAAAATAAATAATTTTAATTTATATAGTTTTAAAACTTTAGGAAAAATAAATTAAAATTAAATTTTAATTTATAAAGTTTAAAACTATATTAAAAAAAATTAAAATTAAAAATTTTAATTAAAAAAATAATAATTAAAAAAACAACTTTGAAAAAAAAAATTATACCTTAGGGGGGAGTCGGCGGGATTTGAACCCCCGACCTGCAGGCTCCCTGAGCCTTACCGCACAGCTCACTGCCAAGTGAGCTAGCGGGCTGATCCGGAAGGATCAATGAAGCCCCTCCTTTTTCAACCTCGGTCTGCCCGTCCTCCTCTGCAACGGCCTCCTCTCTGCCCACTGCCACAGTCGCGCTTTGCTTATTTATTTATTTATTTTTTAAAAACAAATTCCGCGCTGCTTCGAGCACTCTGTTTTTTTTTTCGAGAAAAAAATTTCGTCTCTGGTTTTTTTTATTTCCAAAAAAAATTCGTCTCGAAAAAAAAAAGGGGGGGGGCGGGGGAAAAGGGCACGCGCAGCCGCAAAAGGGGGGGGTTTAATACCCCGCGTGGGCGCGGGATTTGAAATTCCCGCGCGCGGCACGCAGGGGTAGGGGGGGTGGTGTTGGGGAGCGCAATACGCGCAGCCTCCCAACGGGGGGCCTCCCTCCTTCGCGGGCCCGCGTCGCGACGTCTTGTCGCGACCGCGCTGCACGCCTTCCCCTCGACGGCGGGGGGGGTAGCCTCCCCTCCTACACGTGCGCAGACCTGTCGCGGCTGTGCTCTGACGTTGCGACAGACGTCTGCGCGTGGGGGGTGGCTAGCCCGCGACGCAGCGTGCCAAGCGCTTGCCGTCCACAAGGGGGCGCGATCTTTCGCACTCTCCGCCCCCTCCCTCCTGCGCAACGCATCGGGACTACTGGCTGCCCTGCGTCAGCATCTGCTGGGTGGTCACGCTGGCAGCGCGGTCTCCGAGTTACACAGCCGAGAATATTACACAGCTAGGAATAGCACTGGCGTAACTGAACTGTTACAACTCTTGTAACAGTGTAACAACAATATCTCAATATTGTAATACAAACAAATAAACTGAACAGTATGCTAACATGATGATGGTGGAGGCTTGAGGAAAACGTTTACGTTTTCAAATCCTTGGAGATTGAAGGAAGACAACACATAGGATTACATTATATTTTTTCATTGGGCACTTGTGCTCCAATGGTGGTGGTGTGTTGAGTGAAGAAGCATTGGGCAGAGGTGCCGAGTTTGACCCATGTTGTGGGCAATTTTGTCTTAGTCATGTTGCACGAGGATAGCAGCAATGAAAACGCTCTAGCATTGGTGGTGGTGTTATTCATTTTCTGCAAAGGTTGGAGAACTAAGGTTGGCCAAGGTATATCTTTTATTATTTGTTTGGAGTATTTTGAGTTGAATTGGCAAATATAATTGATGGAGGTATAAGGTTAAGTTGTCATATTTTGCTTTGACATTATTTTATTGATGTTTAATGTTTATGTGGAGTAATAAGGTGTAAAGAGGTTTTACTTTGTTTGTATATTATACTTGTGGTGGTTGTTATTAAGTTGGAGAAATAAGGTGTTAATTTGGATCTTCATTATTGTATATTGTTGTATAGTTTCTAACCCTAACTTGGTTGGAAGTTTGAGAGTTGTGTGTGGTGACATCTTGAAGGTTCAATTATCTTCTACTCCAATAAGGTATGGGCACATTCTTCTTATGAGTATGATTGGTGTATGTTTTCTAAAATAAGGTTGGAGTGAAAAGGTTTTCAACTAGGTTTCCTTTGGTTGGGTGTAAATCCTATTTTCTGGTTTGTTGAAGACTTCTTATGCATTGTTATCCTTGATGAGAGTTTTGGTGAGTGCATAATTTTTGGTTTGAGATAGTGGAAGCTTTGTGCACTAGGGTTTATATTTGTGAGTCTAGCTACTTGCATTGAGTTGGTGGAACCCTTGGTTGGCTGTTTTGAGTTTGATGGTTGAGTTGCTTCCATAGAGGTTGTTTGATCAAGTTATTGCTTTACTTGATTCATGATATTGGGCTTACTCCATTGAGTTGATTTGAGCAAGTTATTCTTTGCATTTGGTGATATTGTGTTGGTGGCTGTTTTGTTCAAATATCTTTGGAGGGAAAAGGATTTCTACTTGTTTCCTTTTCTTGTGATGATTGGTTGAATGCTTCAAGGTTAATGTTGAGTTGAATGATGTTGGTTAAACCTTGTCTATAAGCATTGTTGTTAAAGCCCTAATTGGTTGAGAAAAGATATTGGTTGTGGAAAGAACATGAGTATCATTGTTATATGAGATATTGCATGGTTGGCAATTGTTGGGTTGTGTTTCATGTTCTTGAGAAAAGCATACTACATCTATCTTATTCTTTTGAGATTGATATTGAGTTGAGATTGATATTGGGAGTTAAGTATAGAACATATTGAGTCTCTAACAATTCTCTTTATGCTTCTATGAGGTTGATGAATCACATTGGGTCTCTAACAATTCTCTTTGTGGGTTCATGCTAAGCAAGTTTTTCTTGGTGAGCTTGCTGAGGTTTTGGACAGGTTTCGGTGGGGACTTGTGAGCAAGTTTTGGACAGGTTCTGGTGGGGACTTGTGAGTAGTTTTGGATAGGTTTCTATGGGGACTTGTGAGCAGATTTGGACAGGTCCTAGCAGAGGACTTGTGATTTGGTTTTTGAGAGTTCTATCAGAGAACTTGAGGACAGAGGAGCATTGGTTCTTTGAGAAGAACCTGAGGACATATTTGGCAAGTCTTTGAGAAGGCTTGTGTGCAGAGGATTGATTTGTTCAAGAGTTGGACAGATCTGACAGGCAGAGGAAGACTTGTACTAGACCGACTGACTGTGTTTGGTACAGGTTGCTAAGCTATTGTGGACGTGATCATAGAAGGCAGAGGTCTCTTAGGCTAAGCATTGAGGACAGGAGGTCTTCGATGGAAAGGAGTTCCACGTGCTGGCAAGAGGTAGAGACAGTTGATCTTCTGAGGGATCATATCCAGAGCAGAGGGGAAGGTATCTCCTTTGAGTAGAGGCTCATAAATTTAGATAGAGGGGAAGGTATCTCCTTTGAGCAGAGGCTCATAAATTCAGATTGGGGGAAGGTATCTCCTTTGGGCCGAGGCTCATAAACATTGTAATTGGGAAGGTTTCCCAAAGAACTTTGAGATAACTTTTAGAGAAAAGTTTTGTGGACGTAGCCCAACCATTCTGGGTGAACCACGTTAAAATTGGTGTCACTTTGTGGATGATATTGTGCTTTTTTGAATTGCTTTGGGTATATTTGCTTTACTATTTTGAAGTATAAAGGAAAAAGTAAAAAGAGGTCTTATACTGTTCACCCCCCTCTCGAGTATAAGCTTGTGTTCTTCAATTGGTATCGGAGCAGGGTGCCTTCAAAAATTTTAACGACTTGAAGGAAAAGCTAGTAAAGAACACAATGGATCATTCAAGTGGCAATGCAACACCTATTCTTGATGGGTCAGATTTTGGTCTTTGGAGTGCAAGGATGAAGGTTCATCTAATGGCACTTGGGAATGAGGTTTGGGAAGTGATTGAAGATGAGTACACTATTCCCGAACATGGTCCTAATACTAAAGAAGAAAGGCTCCTACATCACAAGCAATTCAAAAGCAATGAATGCAATCCTGAAAGGCTTACAGAAAGCAGATCTCACCAAAGTGATTCACTGCAAGACAACTAGTGAAATGTGGAAACAGTTGAAGGTGGTTCATACAGGTGATACAAATGTTAGAAAGGCCAAGTTGAGACACTTCAAAGGTATGTTTGAACAACTCAAGATGAATGATGATGAAAATATTAGTGACTACATGCTTCGTATGGATGAGGTTGTTAACTCCATGAAAGACTTAGGTCTTGAGCTTGCTGAAAATGATGTTTGTGATAAGATTTTAAGATCTCTTCCTAATAGATTTAGTGAAAATATTTTTGCTATTGAGGAAGCTAAAGATTTGGATAAGTTGAAAAAGGATGAGCTCCATAGTATACTTGCAGCATTTGAGTTGAGAACTCAAGTGAAGGTTGATGTCAAGAAAGAGGCAGCTTTCAAGGCTACCAAGAAATCCAAGGGTAAACAACTTCAAGATAGTGATGAGTCTTCTAGTGATGAAGAGGCATATTACAACAAGAAAGGCAAGTTCTCTAGAAAGCACAAAAGTATGAAAAATATAAGATGTTTCAATTGTGGAAAGTTTGGTCATTATGCTACTAACTCTACTGTTCCCAAGAATGAAAGTGATGAAGATAAACAAGATTCTAAGAGCAAGGATTCTGAAAAGCACAAGCATCACAGGAAGATCAAATATGAGCACAACAATCAAGGAAAGAGGTATTCTCACAAGCACAAGAAGAGTTTCTACCTAGACAAAGCAAGTAAGTGTTCTAGTAGTGATAGTGAAAGTTCTTCAAGTGATAATGAAAATGAGATGTTGTTCATATCAAAAAAAGAGGAAGAACCGAAACATAGATTCATTATCATGAAATGTCTTAGATGTGGAAATTTTGGTCACCTTGAGGATGATTGCACAAATAATGATTTGGTTTCTAGTATGTATGAGGATGCTTCAGAAAACTATAAGGAAGATGCATGTATGGTTTTTGAAAAGGGTAGCACCTCTAGTGATAAGAAATCTGAAAAAGGCTTTGATGATTCAAAAAGCAAACAAATAAAGGATCTTGAAAGTGAACTTATTAGTGCTCTTAGTGCTTTGAAAAAGGAAAGAAAGAAGAATGCTAGACTCAAGGATAAGTTAGATGAATGTTGTATGGAGAGAGATGATCTTATAGAAAGTCTTGACTTCTCTATAGCTAAGACACAAGAACTCAAGGATGAGTTAGAGTCTAAGGTTCTTGAGTATAGTGAGTTAGAACAGAAAATGGCTTCTTTGAAAGAGGAAACTAAAGAGTACAAGGATAAGCTTTACAGGGTTCAAGATAGCTCCAAAAAGGTTAAGTCACTCATCAAAGGTCAAAGAAAGACAACAGATAAAACAGGCCTTGGTTTTGTTAAGCCACACAAGGAACAAGTTGGAGAGTCTAGTAAGAGACTCCAAAAGGAAGAGAGTTCTGATGAGGAAAGTATTTCAGATCATGAGTCCTTGAATGATAGATGCACAAAAATGAAAAATAGAATTCAGAATGAGAAGAAGAAGTTTTCAGGACCCAAGAGGTCAAATAAAGGAAAGTTTCAAGGTAGATGTTTTGCTTGTCACAGGTTTGGTCACATGGCTTCACATTGCATGGCTCAAGTGAAGAAGGTAAATGACAATTTTAGAAGTGCTAGTTTCTTTCAAGGGTATTGCTACTCTTGTCAATAGTTTGGGCACAAGGCAGTTTATTGCAAGGCAAATAACAGGAATAGGTTTGGTCAAAATAGGTTTGGCCAGAACAGGTTTGGTCAGAATAGGTTTGGTCAGAACAGGTGGATTCAAAGATCAGGTTTACCTCAGAGAAACAACAACGTCAGGTGTTTCAAGTGCAACAATGAAGGTCACATAGTCAGACAGTGTAGAGCTGAAATTCTAGAATATAGGAACAGGAACAGTGGCATGATCAGGTCCAAGGATCAAGGCATGGACAAGAACAGGGATGAGAACAAGAACAAGAACAAGTGACAAGAACAAGAATATGGACAAAGAGTTCAAGAGAAGGCCCGACAAGGAAGTTATAGATGCTGATGATGATCGGTGCCTAATGGGAGTTTTACTCCCACCCCAAAATTAATCACCTCATCGGGGAGGTGGGGGAGGGACTAAGCTAAGAGGCTCATTCTTAGTCCCGAGCCCCAAAGGTGGCCCTTTGCCATTGATGACAAAGGGGGAGAGATATGAGTAAGGGGGAGAGCTTCAAAGTGAAGAGGAAAGCTTCAAGTCGGGGGAGCAAAACTTCAAAGGAAGATTCTCGGTTGTGGGCACAATTGGTCGAGTTGTTAGCATAGTTGGTTTCAGTTTTGGCTCTTGAGAAGTGTTTTCAATAAAGGTTTGCCATCAATGACAAAGGGGGAGATTGTTGGCAATTTTGGGTACTTTGGGTACATTGCCTTTGCTCAAGTGTATAAGTTGTCATTGATGTCAAAAGGCATTTTTGTGTTGATATCAAAAAGAGTGTGATGTCAAAAATATCTTGAGAAGCTTCATAATGTTAAAGGGTTTTTATTAAAACCATGGTGACAAGGTTAAAGGTTTTTCTTAAAACCATTTGGACTCATTAAGGGTTTTTATTAAAACCAAGCTTAACTTAATGCAAAGGTTTTTACTTCTTGAAAAACCTTGAAGGTCCATGTTTATTATTAATAATTAAATTAACTCAAACCTTTGACAAAGGTCTAAGTTTAATTTATTATTAATAAAATAATAATTATTATTATTTTAATTATTATTAAAGGGTCTTTTAACCCTTAAGCGACGCACATAAAGAATTCATTCGCCGACGTGTTGCCATCGTTGGAGGAGCGCCGACGTCAAACAATTAAGGAGAAATGGCTATATAAGTGGGGATGATTTTCTAAAGTAAGGTACCATCGATCGATGCAATTTCGTAGCTTTGTGTCCTCCAAAAAAGCGATGTTTTTCGTTGTATTTCATTGTCCATCCATATTGAATTGCCCAAGCTTTTCTTGCGCTTGACGTCCAGCAGATTGCGTTTCTCTGACATTTGATAAGACTGCGAACTATGTTTTCTGGGAGTTACATTTTTGGACAGCGCTCATGATGATGGTGGTGGCTTGAGGAAAACGTTTACGTTTTCAAATCCTTGGCGATTGAAGGAAGACAACACATAGGATTACATTATATTTTTTCATTGGGCACTTGTGCTCCAATGGTGGTGGTGTGTTGAGTGAAGAAGCGTTGGGCAGAGGTGCCAAGTTTGACCCATGTTGTGGGCAATTTCGTCTTGGTCATGATGCACGAGGATAGCAACAATGAAAGCGCTCTAGCATTGGTGGTGGTGTTATTCATTTTCTCCAAAGGTTGGAGAACTAAGGTTGGCCAAGGTATATCTTTTATTATTTTCTTGGAGTATTTTGAGTTGACTTGGCAAATATAATTGATGGAGGTATAAGGTTAAGTTGTCATATTTTGCTTTGACATTATTTTATTGATGTTTAATGCTTATGTGGAGTAATAAGGTGTAAAGAGGTTTTACTTTGTTTGTATATTATACTTGTGGTGGTTGTTATTAAGTTGGAGAAATAAGGTGTTAATTTGGATCTTCATTATTGTATATTGTTGTATAGTTTCTAACCCTAACTTGGTTGGAAGTTTGAGAGTTGTGTGTGGTGACAGCTTGAAGGTTCAATTATCTTCTACTCCAATAAGGTATGGGCACATTCTTCTTATGAGTATGATTGGTGTATGTTTTCTGAAATAAGGTTGGAGTGAAAAGGTATTCAACTAGGTATCCTTTGGCTAGGTGTAAATCCTATTTTCTGGTTTGTTGAAGACTACTTATGCATTGTTATCCTTGAGGAGAGTTTTTGGTGAATGCATAATTTTTGGTTTGAGATAGTGGAAGCTTTGTGCACTAGGGTTTATATTTGTGAGTCTAGCTACTTGCATTGAGTTGGTGGAACCCTTGGTTGGCTGTTTTGAGTTTGATGGTTGAGTTGCTTCCATAGAGGTTGTTTGATCAAGTTATTGCTTTACTTGATTCATGATATTGGGCTTACTCCATTGAGTTGATTTGAGCAAGTTATTCTTTGCATTTGGTGATATTGTGTTGGTGGTTGTTTTGTTCAAATATCTTTGGAGGGAAAAGGATTTCTACTTGTTTCCTTTTCTTGTGATGATTGGTTGAATGCTTCAAGGTTAATGTTGAGTTGAATGATGTTGGTTAAACCTTGTCTATAAGCATTGTTGTTAAAGCCCTAATTGGTTGAGAAAAGATATTGGTTGTGGAAAGAACATGAGTATCATTGTTATATGAGATATTGCATGGTTGGCAATTGTTGGGTTGTGTTTCATGTTCTTGAGAAAAGCATACTACATCTATCTTATTCTTTTGAGATTGATATTGAGTTGAGATTGATATTGGGAGTTAAGTATAGAACATATTGAGTCTCTAACAATTCTCTTTATGCTTCTATGAGGTTGATGAATCACATTGGGTCTCTAACAATTCTCTTTGTGGGTTCATGCTAAGCAAGTTTTTCTTGGTGAGCTTGCTGAGGTTTTGGATAGGTTCTGGTGGGGACTTGTGAGCAGGTTTTGGACAAGTTTCGGTGGGGACTTGTGAGCAGTTTTGGACAGGTTTCGGTGGGGACTTGTGAGCAGATTTGGACAGGTCCTAGCAGAGGACTTGTGAGCTAGTTTTTGAGAGTTCTATCAGAGAACTTGAGGACAGAGGAGCATTGGTTCTTTGAGAAGAACCTGAGGACAGATTTGGCAAGTCTTTGAGAAGGCTTGTGTGGAGAGGATTGATTTGTTCAAGAGTTGGACAGATCGACGATACAGAGGAAGACTTGTACTAGACCGATCGACTGTGTTTGGTACGAAGTTGCTTGAGCTATTGTGGACGTGATCATAGAAGGCAGAGGTCTCTTAGGCTAAGCATTGAGGACAGGAGGTCTTCGGTGGAAAGGAGTTCCACGTGCTGGCAAGAGGTAGAGACAGTTGATCTTCTGAGGGATCATATCCAGAGTAGAGGGGAAGGTATCTCCTTTGAGCAGAGGCTCATAAATTTAGATAGAGGGGAAGGTATCTCCTTTGAGCGAGAGGCTCATAAATTCAGATTGGGGGAAGGTATCTCCTTTGGGCCGAGGCTCATAAACATTGTAATTGGGAAGGTTTCCCAAAGAACTTTGAGATAACTTTTAGAGAAAAGTTTTGTGGACGTAGCCCAGACCATTCTGGGTGAACCACGTTAAAATTGGTGTCACTTTGTGGATGATATTGTGCATTGCTTTGATATTTCTTTGGGTATATTGCTTTACTATTTTGAAGTATAAAGGAAAAAGTAAAAAGAGGTCTTATACTGTTCACCCCCCCTCTCAATATAAGCTTGTGTTCTTCACGCAACACTTTTTCCTCCTTGTGGTGTTTTGCATTTTCTTTGATCTTTAGCATATGGGCCACTTCGGTCTTCTTGGAAAATATGCAAAAAGGAGCATCAGATGTTTTTCTATGATTATTCACTTTTTTACTAACATTCTTGGTGCCTTCCAGGGGATTTTTTGCTTGTAAAAATTTTGAACCAGGCCTTTATCCATTGGGAAACAGAGTCAACAACGCAGTTGTAAAAAGAATATTTTAGAGAAAGAAAAAGAGCATAGGAAAATGCACTTAGATCAAACGTGAACATTACCTCGCCAAAACTCCCTTTATACCTTAGTATCTCTATTCAAAAAAAATGTCAACTTTTGATTGGCTGCGACTGAATTTTTTTTTTTTTAAGGCCAAAAAATGGTAATATTTACAAATAGTGTCAGAATATACTTGTATTATACTGTACATATAATTCTTTTTCTGCTTTCTCAATAGAAATATAACTTTAGGTGAAATGCATTCACCGTGATGGGAAGAACCAAACCATCTTGATCTTTCAACTCGAAAGCATTGAACTGTTTCTCTGAAACAATTAAAAATGGTCCTTCCTAAAAAGCATCAAATTTATCATGGTTACCTGGCTTAGATTTATTTACATTCCATTTCAAAACCAAGTCTCCCACTCTAAATTTTTTGGCAGTTGTCTTTTTTTTTAACCATCTTTCAGTATCTACCATATGCTTTTGATTGTGATTGTATGATTGCTCTCTTTGTTCTTCTAACTGTAAGAGTTGCATAACTCCTGCAATTGTGTGTAGCATTTGGTCAATCTGAGTTAGTGAGTAATGATCTTTGAGTGATGCTTTGTTCAGATTTCTAAAATCTACACACAATCTGATATCTCCATTTTTCTTCCTGACTGGTACCAAGTTTGCCACCCAGGTGGAGTGTTTAACAAGGTATACTATTTTAGCTCGAAGGAGTTTTAGCAGTTCTTGTTTCATCAAAGATTCTATCTTCGAATTCATGGGTCTTTGATTTTGCCTAAAAGGCTTAGCTCCTTCTTCTGATTCTATGGTATGTTGAATAACATCCTTATTGTACACTTTTAGATCACTATATACCCAAGCTATGATGTCAGGGAATTTTTTACACAATTCTCTCGATCTCGGTTCACTTCCTCTTCTCGTACAACTGATTCCAACCTTAATCATTTTGCCTGGCTCCAACTCTACATCTTTGTATCTTCATTTATTGACCTTGATTTTCTAGCCAACTACTCTATCATTGTTATCAAACAGGCTTTCAAGGGTGATGATACCCTTACAAATATGATTGTTTTTTAATTGAATAATATCCTCTTCTTCTTCATCCTGCAGATCCCGGTTGGTTGAGCAATTCATTTCATGGATTAAGAAATCCAATATCTGTTCATCATTTTCAAAAACTTGCCAAAAAATATTTTTATCAGGTACTGAAGGCCTGTATATAAGTCTAACAGTTTTAGACTTCTAAATAACATTACTTACAAGACAAAAATTAGCTCCTACTGAAGCTAAAAAATCTGCATGGGTATTCTGTTCTCTAGGGATAAACTTTATATTTAGGGCCTCAAAGGCCTCTAAGAGATCTGACACTTTGTTCCTGTAAGACTTCAAATAATCTTGTTTACTTATACCTTTTTTGGTGACTTGATTCACAATAAGTTCTGAATCTCCATAGATGAGTAACTTTTTGATTCCCAATTTCTCAGCCTTTCTTAACCCTAAGCACAGGGCCTCATATTCTACTACATTATTGGAGCAAATCCAAGTCAACCTGTAAGAGAAAACATTTTCCTCTTCAGTGGGAGAAATCCAAAACTATTCTGGCACCAGCTCCATTCTTGCACCTAGCCCCATAAAAAAAAAGCTTCCACAATTGATTCACAAAACCATCCTTTTCTAGGGAGGGTATCAATTTTATTTTTGGTTTCTCAATAGAAAAGTTTCCTATTTTTTTTTCTATCATGGCATTAAAATTCTGTAGAGAAAAATCATCCTCAGCTTGGAGCTCTTCTAATGTCTCTTCCATTAGATCTTCTTCTATTGTTTCTTCAGTCATCATATTTACACTGGTCGCTTCACCAATATTTTCTACATGCAACGTAGATGGTTTCTCATTAAAAATCTTGACCCTTCTACCTTTGAAAGGTATCTCCAAATGAGAATAATCTAAGGATAAGTATCCTCCTATATTTTCTGTGAACTCTCTAGATAGACACATACCAAAATAGGGCTCCAAGTCTACGACTACTACCTCTTGTATGATTGTCATCTGAGGCATTTTATGTAGCCGTATGGGAATATCCTTTATCACTCCTACAATTTTTACTAGAGTACCATCTAACTGTAGGACGCCTACGTTGCTCCTAGTGTACTCTATTCCTATAATATCACATACTACTTTGGGTATCACAGTGGTAACAGCACCTGAATCTATCATGCAATTGTGGAAAACCCATCCTTCCATTTGAAGGGACAAATAAAAGGGTGGTGGCCTGTTCTTACCAGTGGAAGACGTCAAGTTTGTTAGAACCATTTTTGAAGATGATGCAGTCCCACCTCCATTTTTCATTGTTCTTAGGGATTCATGTAGGAGATCAATTTGACTTGGGATTTAAAGAGCATCATGCATACTTTGCCTTAGAAGGAGTCTTTTTCATTTCCTCTACTATACTGAATGTAGGTGAATCAACTATTCTTTCTCTTTCTTTGGCAAAAGTTTCATATTTATTTTTGTATCCTTGGGTAGATTCAGTTATTTGCCTTTTTTTTAGCGAGGGGAATCTCAACCTTTCCCTAGCCTGTTGTTGGGTTTCATTTTCCCTCCGAGGAATAAATTCTTTGTGTGTTTCTTGCCCTTGAATTTTGGCTAGAAACTGATATTTTATTTCCTGAGGGAGGCTTCCCTTAGGAGTTTCTTTGGGAACTTCCTTGGGAGCAGGGGAAACATTCAATGGTTGAAGCTCTTTAGGGTCTGCTTGCAGTGGTTTCTTACCTGATCTTGTCAAAAATGAAACCTGTTCTATTGTAGGCATCATGAAGTTGTGGTCCTTCTCTCTAATTATATTTACATGGCCTTTCATTTTTTCTTTCCTCTTTTCAACTTCTATACTTTGTACATAATTTTGGTGTATCATACACAAACCTTCCCCATGTGGATTGTTACATGTAGTACACCAAAAGTTAGAATCAGTGGGAGGCTCCTTGGCCTCCACTGTCTCATTTGTATATACCATGCTCGGTCTTACTTGTCCCCTATTGCTTGATTGTGCTGCATCTCCTGTTACCTGAGGGAACCTCCTTGGTAGAAAATTCCTTTCAGCCTCTCTCTTTTTCATGGACGCCATTTCATTTGACAATGTCTTCATTGTATCAATTATGGTCATGTATTGATCGCTGGGGGGAGCTGATGTTAGGATCTCATCCTAACCCTTAATGTAATAACTTCCTTGATGTAATAATTCCTAGTGAACGTGGGTAGTACCCATGATTAATATTTTGTAATGTTCTAAGTTTTAGCTTAGGTAGTGCCTATGACAAATGGCACCCTTTTTATGTAACACATGGTAGATAGGTGGCATTGTGCATGTAATTCGTGTGGCATTATGCATGTAATTCGAGTGGCATTGTGCATGTAATTCGAGTGGCATTGTGCATGTAATTCAAAGTGGCACTATGCATGTAATTCGGGTGGCATTATGCATGTAATCCAGGTGGCATTTTGCATGTAAGCCAACCTTGGAAGGAAACTCCTTAAATACCCGAAAAGGCACCAATGTAACCATCTTTTGCAAAATTAATGAAGTATTGAAGGAGGTTGCCCCCTCGAAGAGGCCTGCGATTCAGTCCTATTGTGAGATTGTTCTTTATGCAAATTTCTGTTATATTAATGTGATGTTTATGTGAGTTATTTCCAAGCAATTGTGTGAGAGTGTGTTATTTGAGTTTATTTTATAGCAGGATCTTAACAAGTGGTATCAGAGCGCTTTCCAGGGCCAAGTTCTACTGCAACTGCAATGATTCTTGCCATCCAATCCGCCTGTTAGGTATAAATTCCGTGTGTTTTTTCCATTCTGTTTTTCCTTATTAAAAAAAAAATCCAAAAAAATACAGTGTTTTTTTTTTCCAGACCAAAAACAAAAAAATATATTATTAGTTGAGTAGGTAGAAACCCTGTACCGGGGGTTTTAAAATATCGCGAAGGATCTGTCGTTATTGGCTAAGCTAGATAGCCCATAAAGCGTCTAGTGAAGTGAGGGGCGATCAGGCTCCAATACCCAGGCCTCAGACAGAACTCGCGCACGGACTTGAGCTCCCACGTATCTTCGGGTATATCGGGAGACCATCTAGGATTAAACAAACTTTTAGCCATTAGGAAGCTCTTCGGCCTTGTATTACTCATAGTCTACGGGACACAACCATCCCGGACGATTACCCTCCCGTATTGTCAGAGAGGCGAGTAGTGTGCTCAAGGGTATGTGTGGAATCCTCCTTGAGTAGTGGCCTCGAAATATTGGTCCGAGCACTATTGTTCGTCACTCGTCGGTATATTAGAGGGCCTATGGGTGGTACATACTCCTATACTTAGCATTCCCTGGTTCTCTTAAAACTTCAACCTGTAAAAAAGCAAAAAATAAAAATAAAAATAAGAATCCAAACATCCATGTTCATAAACCTGCATTTCAAAAGTGAGCATATGAGAAAGGAGTCCTCTACTAAAAAAATAATAGAAGGGACATGCATTCGGGATAAGCCATGAGGGTGACACTTAAGTTGAAAGTCCGGAGAATAACAAGAAATTTACAATGGCGATCCACAATCAAGTCGGTCGAAGTCAGAGAGGTCAGCACAGTCAGGGTAGAATTCACAGTCTTCAGGGTCAGAACAGAACTGTCATATCAGTCACCTACAAAATACAGAGAATCTTGAGTGTGAAACACGGCCAGTTATAGATAGTGCTCCAGTAGCCAACTTTTGCTCAGTAGCTCAGAATCAGAATCTGTAAACACCGTTAGACTCAGCAAAACAGGAGATAAAAAAAAAAAAAGTCTGGGGTGCCAAAAAGTAGTGTTGAGATATATAGCTCATTGTGACCACCTCCTTCTCGCTGATCATTTTGATATATAGCACCCAAGCACTTTTTTGGGCACTTACTAAAAATAGTAAGTCCAAAAAATTCAATTCTATTTTTAGTAACTCGGTCACAAAAGGTCAAAAAAATGGCCCGGGGTACCCGTGGACACCAGAAAGAACTAGAACACTTGGAGTCCCTAACAAAAGCCATTGAGAACTTGAACTCGGCTTTTCACTCCATAAGGGAAGAAGTCCAAGGTCTTCGCCTAGAGCATGAGGCCACTAGCAATCGCTTAGAAGAAGCATTGACGAAGTGGACAACGAACTGAGAAGAGAACCACCCAAATCAGAATACCAAGCTGAGAGTTCTACAAGGAATCGTGACCATGATCCACCCTTTAGAATGCCCAAATTGGACTTTCCCAAATTCAGTGGGAAGGATGTTGATGGGTGGCTATGTCGGGTTGACCAATTCTTTCGACTTCATAATGTACCCATATTTCATCGAGTCCAGGTGGCTTCCTTTAACTTGGAATCCGAGGCTCTACATCGGTTTCAATGGTTGCGTCTTGCCTACCCAAATCTCTCTTGGGAGGATTTTGAATCCCAACTACTCACTCGATTTGGTCCTAGTGAGTTTGAGGACTTTACAGGAGCCTTAACCAAACTACAACAAATGGGGTCAGTCCGAGAGTACCAAGCTCAATTTGAAAAATTGGCCAATCGGACAAGAGGATTGAGTGAAGGGTTCTTCCGAGTTGTTATATCGAGTGGGTTGAAGATGGAACTCCAAGAGAAGTCAAAATGTTGAAACCACGAACTATGATGGAAGCTATCAGTTTGGCCCGTTTGGCCGAATCTAAACTCTCTGCCCAAAGACACCCATCAAAGTTTCCTCAAAATAGACCTTCATTTCCCCCTAGAGCCCAACACCTAGATGATAATAAACCTGCTGCACCCAAGCGCCTCACCACCGAAGAGATGGATGCACGTCGTGCCCAAGGATTATGCTACAATTGTGATGAAAAGTTTTTCAAGGGGCATAAGTGTGCACACAAAAAATTGTTCTTGATAGATGTTGGAGAACCTGATACCGCTGACGAGAGTGATGAGGATGAGGACCCTCCGAAAACCCCCCTCCACAAAGAAAAGGAAACAGAACCCGAGACATCAATTACAATCCATGCCCTTGCAGGCATTACTACTCCTTAAACCATGAAGGTTACTGGATGTTTCAAGGGCCAACGTCTTTCCATCCTTTTGGATTCGGGAAGCACGCACAACTTCATTGACCCTAGAGTTGCTCAACGGGAAAATTGCTATATCCACAATTGTAATTCCTTTGAGGTCATGGTAGCCAATGGGGGAACCTTATCTTGTAAAGGAAAGTGTCGCAATGTTAAAATCAAGATAGGGGACTATGAACTCAAGCAAGACATGTTTGCCCTCCATTTGGGTGGATGTGATATTGTTTTGGGATGCCAATGGTTGAGTACGTTGGGCACTATCAGTTGGAACTTTGCTAAACTTTGGATGCAGTTCTCCCAGAACGGACAAACACACATCATCAAGGGCTCCCCGACAAGAACACCTCAAATTATCAGTTCAAACGGCATGGAGAAATTGCTAAAGAAATCATCACGTGGGGTCATTGCACAACTATTCTCCATCCAACCATCCACATCTCCAATGGGTGAAATCCCACAAGACATGCAACAGATTCTCCACAAACATGAGGCCATCTTTTCAGAACCCATCACACTACCACTGCATCGCTCTCACGACCATGCCATTCCATTATTGCCGGATAGTACACCTCCCAATATCAGACCACCTTATGAGCGACTCAAGCGCACCTTATTTTGGAAAGGTAGGAAACAGGACATTCGCTCTTTTGTGGCAGACTGCGACATAGGTCAAAGGATGAAAGGAGAAACAGTGCACTCTTCGGGCACTCTTCCACCCTTGCCGATACCGGATCAGGTGTGGACTGACATCTCTATGGATTTCATAGAAGGGCTACCTAAATCTGGAGACAAGTCTGTTATTTTTGTGGTAGTGGACCGCCTTTCAAAGTATGCTCACTTTTGTGCCCTAACCCATCCTTACACAACATTCACTATTGCCCAAATTTTTCTTGACTCCATATTTCGCCTTCATGGCATGCCAACCTCCATTGTATCTGATCGTGATCCCACCTTTACTAGCAATTTTTGGCAAGAGTTGTTTAAGTTGCAGGGGACTCAACTCACAATGAGTTTAGCCTACCATCCGCAAACGGATGGTCAAACAGAGGTTGTTAATAACTGCTTGGAAACCTACCCTTGCTGCCTTGCCTCCGATCATCCTACTCATTGGGCAAAATGGCTTTCTTTGGCCGAATGGTGGTACAACACTTCCTATCATACCGCCACCAGAGGCAGTTTACGGGCACCCTCCACTCACGCCTCCCTCCTACATTTCGGGCAGCTCCAAGGTACGAGTTCCATCAACACTTCCCGAATTGGATGAAGAAGGCTCCATCTTACTTGCACCAAAGCAATTGTTGTATCGTCGAACTCGCAACCGTACCATCACAGAGGTCCTGGTTCAGTGGCGTGGACTTCAACCTGAGGATGCTACATGGGAGTCTCTCCATCAACTCCAGCAATAGTTTCCTCATTTTTAGCTTTGAGGACAAAGCTTCTTCAAGGAGAAGGGCATGTTAGGATCTCATCCTAACCCTTAATGTAATAACTTCCTTGATGTAATAATTCCTAGTGAACGTGGGTAGTACCCATGATTAATATTTTGTAATGTTCTAAGTTTTAGCTTAGGTAGTGCCTATGACAAATGGCACCCTTTTTATGTAACACATGGTAGATAGGTGGCATTGTGCATGTAATTCGTGTGGCATTATGCATGTAATTCGAGTGGCATTGTGCATGTAATTCGAGTGGCATTGTGCATGTAATTCAAAGTGGCACTATGCATGTAATTCGGGTGGCATTATGCATGTAATCCAGGTGGCATTTTGCATGTAAGCCAACCTTGGAAGGAAACTCCTTAAATACCCGAAAGGGCACCAATGTAACCATCTTTTGCAAAATTAATGAAGTATTGAAGGAGGTTGCCCCCTCGAAGAGGCCTCGCGATTCGGTCCTATTGTGAGATTGTTCTTTATGCAAATTTCTGTTATATTAATGTGATGTTTATGTGAGTTATTTCCAAGCAATTGTGTGAGAGTGTGTTATTTGAGTTTATTTTATAGCAGGATCTTAACAAGTGGTATCAGAGCGCTTTCCAGGGCCAAGTTCTACTGCAACTGCAACGATTCTTGCCATCCAATCCGCCTGTTAGGTATAAATTCCGTGTGTTTTTTCCATTCTGTTTTTCCTTATTAAAAAAAAAATCCAAAAAAAATACAGTGTTTTTTTTTTTCCAGACCAAAAACAAAAAAATATATTATTAGTTGAGTAGGTAGAAACCCTGTACCGGGGGTTTTAAAATATCGCGAAGGATCTGTCGTTATTGGCTAAGCTAGATAGCCCATAAAGCGTCTAGTGAAGTGAGGGGCGATCAGGCTCCAATACCCAGGCCTCAGACAGAACTCGCGCACGGACTTGAGCTCCCACGTATCTTCGGGTATATCGGGAGACCATCTAGGATTAAACAAACTTTTAGCCATTAGGAAGCTCTTCGGCCTTGTATTACTCATAGTCTACGGGACACAAGCATCCTCGGACGATTACCCTCCCGTATTGTCGGAGAGGCGGGTAGTGTGCTCAAGGGTATGTGTGGAATCCTCCTTGAGTAGTGGCCTGAAATATTGGTCCGAGCACTATTGTTCGTCACTGTCGGTATATTAGAGGGCCTATGGGTGGTACATACTCCTATACTTAGCATTCCCTGGTTCTGTTAAAACTTCAACCTGTAAAAAACGTAAAAATAAAAATAAAAATCCAAACATCCATGTTCGTAAACCTGCATTTCAAAAGTGAGCATATGAGAAAGGAGTCCTCTACTAAAAAAATAATAGAAGGGACATGCATTCGGGATAAGCCATGAGGGTGACACTTAAGTTGAAAGTCTGGAGAATAACAGTAAAATTTACAGTGGCAGTCACAGTCAGGTCAGTCAGGTCAGAGAGGTCAGCACAGTCAGGGCAGAATTCACAGTCTTCAGGGTCAGAACAGAACTGTCATATCAGTCACCTGCAAAATACAGAGAATCTTGAGTGTGAAACACGGCCAGTTATAGATAGTGCTCCAGTAGCCAACTTTTGCTCAGTAGCTCAGAATCAGAATCTGTAAACACCGTTAGACTCAGCAAAACAGGAGATAAAAAAAAAAAAGTCTGGGGTGCCAAAAAGTAGTGTTGAGAGATATAGCTCATTGTGACCACCTCCTTCTGCTGATCATTTTGATATATAGCACCCAAGCACTTTTTTGGGCACTTACTAAAAATAGTAAGTCCTAAAAATTCAATTCTATTTTTAGTAACTGGTCACAAAAGGTCAAAAAAATGGCCCAGGGTACCCGTGGACACCAGAAAGAACTAGAACACTTGGAGTCCCTAACAAAAGCCATTGAGAACTTGAACTCGGCTTTTCACTCCATAAGGGAAGAAGTCCAAGGTCTTCGCCTAGAGCATGAGGCCACTAGCAATCGCTTAGAAGAAGCATTGACAGAAGTGGACAACAAACTGAGAAGAGAACCACCCAAATCAGAATACCAAGCTGAGAGTTCTACAAGGAATCGTGACCATGATCCACCCTTTAGAATGCCCAAATTGGACTTTCCCAAATTCAGTGGGAAGGATGTTGATGGGTGGCTATGTCGGGTTGACCAATTCTTTCGACTTCATAATGTACCCATATTTCATCGAGTCCAGATGGCTTCCTTTAACTTGGAATCTGAGGCTCTACACTGGTTTCAATGGTTGCGTCTTGCCTACCCAAATCTCTCTTGGGAGGATTTTGAATCCCAACTACTCACTCGATTTGGTCCTAGTGAGTTTGAGGACTTTACAGGAGCCTTAACCAAACTACAACAAACAGGGTTCGATCCGAGAGTACCAAGCTCAATTTGAAAAATTGGCCAATCGGACAAGAGGATTGAGTGAAGGGTTCTTCCAGAGTTGTTATATCAGTGGGTTGAAGATGGAACTCCAAGCAGAAGTCAAAATGTTGAAACCACGAACTATGATGGAAGCTATCAGTTTGGCCCGTTTGGCCGAATCTAAACTCTCTTCCCAAAGACACCCATCAAAGTTTCCTCAAAATAGACCTTCATTTCCCCCTAGAGCCCAACACCTAGATGATAATAAACCTGCTGCACCCAAGCGCCTCACCACCGAAGAGATGGATGCACGTCGTGCCCAAGGATTATGCTACAATTGTGATGAAAAGTTTTTCAAGGGGCATAAGTGTGCACACAAAAAATTGTTCTTGATAGATGTTGGAGAACCTGATACCGCTGACGAGAGTGATGAGGATGAGGACCCTCCAAAAACACCCCCTCCACAAGAAGAAGGGAAACAGGAACCTGAGACATCAATTACAATCCATGCCCTTGCAGGCATTACTACTCCTCAAACCATGAAGGTTACAGGATGTTTCAAGGGCCAACGTCTTTCCATCCTTTTGGATTCGGGAAGCACGCACAACTTCATTGACCCTAGAGTTGCTCAACGGGCAAATTGCTATATCCACAATTGTAATTCCTTTGAGGTCATGGTAGCCAATGGGGGAACCTTATCTTGTAAAGGAAAGTGTCGCAATGTTAAAATCAAGATAGGGGACTATGAACTCAAGCAGGACATGTTTGCCCTCCATTTGGGTGGATGTGATATTGTTTTGGGATGCCAATGGTTGAGTACGTTGGGCACTATCAGTTGGAACTTTGCTAAACTTTGGATGCAGTTCTTCCAGAACGGACAAACACACATCATCAAGGGCTCCCCGACAGGAACACCTCAAATTATCAGTTCAAACGGCATGGAGAAATTGCTAAAGAAATCATCACGTGGGGTCATTGCACAACTATTCTCCATCCAACCATCCACATCTCCAATGGGTGAAATCCCACAAGACATGCAACAGATTCTCCACAAACATGAGGCCATATTTTCAGAACCCATCACACTACCACTGCATCGCTCTCACGACCATGCCATTCCATTATTGCTGGATAGTACACCTCCCAATATCAGACCACCTTATGAGCGACTCAAGCGCACCTTATTTTGGAAAGGTAGGAAACAGGACATTCGCTCTTTTGTGGCAGACTGCGACACAGGTCAAAGGATGAAAGGAGAAACAGTGCACTCTTCGGGCACTCTTCCACCCTTGCCGATACCGGATCAGGTGTGGACTGACATCTCTATGGATTTCATAGAAGGGCTACCTAAATCTGGAGACAAGTCTGTTATTTTTGTGGTAGTGGACCGCCTTTCAAAGTATGCTCACTTTTGTGCCCTAACCCATCCTTACACAACATTCACTATTGCCCAAATTTTTCTTGACTCCATATTTCGCCTTCATGGCATGCCAACCTCCATTGTATCTGATCGTGATCCCACCTTTACTAGCAATTTTTGGCAAGAGTTGTTTAAGTTGCAGGGGACTCAGCTCACAATGAGTTTAGCCTACCATCCGCAAACGGATGGTCAAACAGAGGTTGTTAATAACTGCTTGGAAACCTACCCTTGTCGCCTTGCCTCCGATCATCCTACTCATTGGGCAAAATGGCTTTCTTTGGCCGAATGGTGGTACAACACTTCCTATCATACCGCCACCAGAGGCAGTTTACGGGCACCCTCCACTCACGCCTCCCTCCTACATTTCGGGCAGCTCCAAGGTACAGGTTCCATCAACACTTCCCGAATTGGATGAAGAAGGCTCCATCTTACTTGCACCAAAGCAGCTGCTGTATCGTCGAACTCGCAACCGTACCATCACAGAGGTCCTGGTTCAGTGGCGTGGACTTCAACCTGAGGATGCTACATGGGAGTCTCTCCATCAACTCCAGCAATAGTTTCCTCATTTTTAGCTTTGAGGACAAAGCTTCTTCAAGGAGAAGGGCATGTTAGGATCTCATCCTAACCCTTAATGTAATAACTTCCTTGATGTAATAATTCCTAGTGAACGTGGGTAGTACCCATGATTAATATTTTGTAATGTTCTAAGTTTTAGCTTAGGTAGTGCCTATGACAAATGGCACCCTTTTTATGTAACACATGGTAGATAGGTGGCATTGTGCATGTAATTCGTGTGGCATTATGCATGTAATTCGAGTGGCATTGTGCATGTAATTCGAGTGGCATTGTGCATGTAATTCAAAGTGGCACTATGCATGTAATTCGGGTGGCATTATGCATGTAATCCAGGTGGCATTTTGCATGTAAGCCAACCTTGGAAGGAAACTCCTTAAATACCCGAAAGGGCACCAATGTAACCATCTTTTGCAAAATTAATGAAGTATTGAAGGAGGTTGCCCCCTCGAAGAGGCCTGCGATTCAGTCCTATTGTGAGATTGTTCTTTATGCAAATTTTTGTTATATTAATGTGATGTTTATGTGAGTTATTTCCAAGCAATTGTGTGAGAGTGTGTTATTTGAGTTTATTTTATAGCAGGATCTTAACAATGATGCAAGGGGTGTAGCTGGTAATGCAAGGAATGTAGGAGGTGCGACTATAGCTGGGAGGGCCTGCATTGATGGGAGTACAGGCAGTTTAGAAATTGATGCTTGGGAAAGCTTTGGTAAAATTGGCAATAGACTTTTTGATGGATATCTTTTTGTTGCAATGAGATCAGCTTCACCCTTTGCTGCCTCTACATAGATTCCAGGAAAAGTGATTACACGAGATTGCCTTATTATCATACTGAGATCTAAATCAAAAGCCCTTAAATAATAACATATAACTTGTTCTTCCATGGGCTTTAGGCCTTGAGGTACTTTATCCTAAGTTTTGGTAAATATGATGTTGAAATCTTGGATTTCTTCTTGTGGATGCCTCTTAATGACAGTGAATTGATTCAGCAATGTGAAAGGATCTACATGTATATTAAATTCTTCAACCAAATGGCCGGCCAGTACTTCCCAAGAAGTAATGGATCTAGCAGGAAGTGCTGTGTACCAATAGAGCATCTTTCCTTTCAAAGATATAATCAACAATCTAACCATTACATCTTCTTGAGTGATGTTATAAACAGATGCTAGTGTTGATACATCTAAAAAATGCTCATCTGTTGTTTTGCCTATTTCATCAAAGGTCGATAATGCTTTTAATGCAGCTTGTGGAATTTGGTGGTTTGTTCCCAAGTTCAAAGGGCCAGTTTGATTCCACACAAGATGCGCTGGGATAGGGACAGCTACCATGATTGCTAAAGGAGTTACAACTGCTATGGGATTGCTTGCAGATGCTCCTACAACGGGTGTTAAAGAGGTTCTAATGGTGTCAGGCATATTTTATCATGCGACTAGCACAGGGTGTGCTTTTAGGCTTCCAATATGTAGCTCAAAGAACTCGACAGGCTCTTCAGAGTTTCTAGCTCAGGATCTGGTTATCATATGGCTATATAACCAAAAAGTTTTTAGACAAGGTCTTTCTTTTATGGTCTAAATTGCAACGGAGTCGCCAGGTAGTTTTTCTTGAGATTTTTTAAACAAAAAGGTTCTTAAGGTAAAACACCAAAACTTATATAATACTGTGGGATTGCTGGTCCCACCGGGCATGGGAAAAATTATTGGAACAAAATCTGCCTTCGGTTAATAGTGTTGCGCCTTAGACTTTGACAACATTGAATAGACAGATCTTGCTTGAGATCATCTGTCTAGTCTCTAGAGAAGGCTGGTTCCTTTGATTTTTTTAGAGAAAAGGGGAACAAGAGATAAGGGAAATATAGCCTAAGCTAGAACTTTTATATGGTTCAGATTAGACAACATCAAAGATAGATTTACTTACTTCTATCCAAAGCATTTAAAACACATTTCCATGCAAAAATTATATAATTCTAGATATGATTTCTGATATTTCATTTAATATGCATATATATTAGATTCTTATTCTAGCAATATGATTTATGTATTGTGAAAGTTCAGATATAATAAAGGACTCAATTTATAATTCAATATTATAAACAGAAATAAAGAACATTAATACATACACTTGCACGATATGAACCAAAAGCCAATGGAAGATGTGATTTTATTACTTGTATTCAAAGTACGTACATTCAGTCTTGTAAAATTCCAAGAGCCGACCCTTTTTTTGGAGTCACTCACCCCTATATATACCCTAAAATAGTATATTTTTCTAACTACATCTTACTTATTTTACAAGCAATCATCTGCAGTTTCTAATAATACACAACAAATTTCTCGTAGATTGGATAGATTGGCAATCATCTAGTGGACCTGCCAGGTTATAATCAATAGAACATTCTTCAAAAATTGGCACCTGATGTCAGTGCATGTCCCCAGTTGCCAAAAGTATACTCTATTCCTTTACAGCTAGCATGTCACAAAATAGTGATATTCTTTCCTTGCTTTGCTCTTTTGCCGCCTCCAGCCGTGAAAATGAGACATGTCGCAAAATTGTGACATTCATCTCTTGTTTTTCTCTTCTGCCGCTTCTAGCCATGAAAATGAGACATGTCACGAAATCGCGACATTCGTCTCTTATTTTGCTCTTTTGCTGCCTCCCGCCATGAAAATGAGACATGTCATGAAATTGCGACATTCTTTTCTCGCTTTACTTTTTTGCCGCTTCCAACCGTGAAAATGAGACATGTCAAAAAATCATGACATTATTTTCTTGCTTTGCTTTTCTGCCAATTCCAGTCGTAAAAATGAGACATGTCGCGAAATCATGACATTCGTCTCCTGCTTTGCTCTTCTGCCACTTCCAGTCGCGAAAATGAGACATGTCATAAAATTGTGACATTCGTCTCTTACTTTGCTCTTTTACTGCCTCCCATCATGAAAATGAGACATGTCTCAAAATCGTGACATTTGTCTCTTGCTTTGCTCTTTTGCTGCTTCCAGTCGTGAAAATGAGACATGTCGTGAAATCGTGACATTCGTCTCTTACTTTGCTTTTTTGCTGCCTCCCGTCGTGAAAATGAGACATGTCATGAAATCATGACATTCTTTCTTTGCTTTGCTTTTCTACCGCTTCCAGCCACAAAAATGAGACATGTCACAAAAATGCGACATTTCTATGTCTTCAGCTTTTCTGCCGCTTCCCGCCATGAAAATGAGACATGTCACGAAATCGCGACATTTGTCTCTTGCTTTGCTCTTCAGCTGCCTCCCGTCGCGAAAATGAGAGATGTCATGAAATTGTGATATTATTTCTTTGCTTTGCTTTTCTGTCGCTTCCAACCGTGAAAATGAGACATGTCATGAAAATGCAACATTTGTCTCTTGCTTTGCTCTTCAGCTACCTCCCACCGCAAAAATGAGACATGTCACGAAATCGTGACATTTCTATGTCTTCAGCTTGATTCTTCTTCTTGCATCACGAAAATGCGACATGTCACGAAATCGTGACACTTCTGCCTCTTTGCTCCCTTTTATTGCTCTTAGATGCAAAAATACATGTCGTGATATCGCGACACTTTTTCCCTTTTAGCCTCGACAAAGCAACATGTCACGATATCGTGATGATTTTTCTCTTTTGGCAGGGACAATGCAACATGTCACGATATCGTGACACTTTTTCTCTTTTGGCAGCGACAATGCAACATGTCGCGATATCGCGACACTTTTTCTCTTTTGGTAGCGACAATGAAACATGTCATGATATCGTGACACTTTTTCTCTTTTGGTCACGACAAAGCAACATGTCGCGATATCGTGACACTTTTTCTCTTTTGGCCGCGACAAAGCAACATGTCACGATATCACGACATTTTTGCCCTTTTGGCCGTGATAAAGCAACATGTCGTGATATCGTGACACTTTTGCCCTTTTCTTTTTCTCTTTGCTTTGAACCGTGAAAATGCAACATGTCATGATATTGTGACACTTTTTTCTCCTCGCTCTTTCTCTTTGCTTTGGACCGCGAAAATGCAACATGTCGCAATATCATGACACTTTTTCCTCCTTGTGGTGTGTTGAGTGGTATTTTCACCCGATTGTGAAAACACACTCTCCGATAGGATTTGGGTTCTAAATCCTCTCTTGCAAAGAAATTTAATAAACAATTTCTCCAAGGTTCCGCTATGTTAGCATTTTACATCTGTGTATTAATAATCTCAAATAAAGATATTCAATTAAAATGCTTGGAACACCTTAGTGGTTGCAAGTAATTGAAAACAAGGGGCAATGTTGGTTTATTTTACTGTGAAACTTTAATGATTGTTCTTTGAACCCGAATAAAGCAAATGTGATTTGGTCCCTATATGACCATGTTGTAACTTCAAAGTGGAAATTGATGAAATGTCATAAAACATAACTCCTTCAATGAAATTGGAATTTTCATGAAGGGAATGTCATCATCGGCTCATGAATGAAAAATAAAACTAAAAATGAAATTCTGGCCTTGAAATGGAAATTTTCTATTTTCAGATTTTGGAATTTTTAGTTTTTTATTTTTTTTATTTTAATGCCTGTAAATGAAAATAAAGTGCAGAAAAAAAATGAAAATAAAATGTGAAAGAAAAATAAAAAGTGCATTCAGTATGATGCTATCCTATTTTGACAAAACCGAAGCTAATGAGGTTTTCTGCATACAACCTAACCTATTGAACACTGCAAAACTCGCACAATCCAGGTAAGTTAGGTGCTGGTTTCTGGGGTTTAAACTGTAATTTTCAGATTTAGACATTCGCATGAAGCAACCAAGAGAACTTGCATTAAACTTCACCTATAAGCCTAGAAATCTGAAAAGGGGAAAGATAAACATTCAATCCTGCATGCAGAAAATAACTCCTTCTTTCTTGCCAATGAGGTGCAACTCTCTGAATTTTTTGTATTAAAAATTGGTCATTATACAACAACAGAATCTCTGGTTTCCCAAACCCAGTCTATGGAAGAAAACAGCCTCAAAGCAGGCCCAGAATGGCCCTCTAGCCTTCAGCACTGCAACTCTGCTTACAACAATTTCCTACCCAGTCCAATGTAAAGGAAATATCCAGACAAAGTGGAAGAAAAACACCACAAAAGCAGGCCCAGAATGGCTTATTGCCTTTGGCTCTGCAACTCTGCCCGTAGTGGTTTTTCGACCCTTGTACCAATCTGTGCTTCTGCTTTTATACTTTCTGGCAATGCTCTCTGTTTCGCCCTGTGACGCTTCGCTTCATCTCCCAGATCGCTTCGTTTCACCTTCCTCGCCTTTTCATTGTTTTTGACTTTATGTTCGACATCGAGACGCTTGATCTTCTCTGTGAACCTGTAACGTTTCGTAGCCCTTACACCTTTATGCCACGTGTTCCATGCTTTTCTGCATGTTCCATAACGGCCCCTTGTAAATCGTGACCAAAAATAGCATGTCACGATATCGTGACATTTTTATGTATGCAGCTTAGCTTTTCTTCTTTCATCGCAAAAATGAGACATGTCGCGATATCGCGACATTTTCTTGTCAACAGCCTTGTCCGCCTTCATGCATCACGAAAATGAGACATGTCACGAAATCATGACATTTTTATTCACCGGCAAATGCAACTTGTCATGAAATCGTGACGTTTTTCTTTCCCAAACCTTTTCCTTTTTTCCTTCCCATCACGAAATCGTGACGCTTTCTTCTTGTTTTGTCCCCACATCACGAAATCGTGACACTTTTTCATTCTCGTTCACTTTGGCACTTTCGTCACGAAATCATGATGCCTTTCATCTTCATACTTTTCTCATAAATCCCTTTTCTTAAAAGCTTTCTTTTCACGAAATCCTGACGCTTTTCATCTTCGTACCCCTTGGCTGCTTTTTGTCATGAAATCGCGACATCTTTTCATTTGGCATATCTTGCTGCTTCAGGTCGCGATATCGCGACAACTTTAGTGCCTTGCCCTGTTTGACTGGTTTGACCACGATTTTGTGACATGTCACGATTTCACGACAATTTTCCATTCTATCTTTCTCTCTCTTCTATGACCCATGATTTCACAACACGTCATGATATCACGACATTTTCTCTTCATGATGCATTCTTTTGCTCTTAGCCAAAACGCGACATGTCACGAAATCCGTGACAACTTTTCCATTTCTAGCCAACATGTCAAATCGACAACTTTCGCGAGCAACATGTCACGAAATCATGACAACTTTTCATTTCTACGCGATGGAGCAACATGTCACGAAATCGTGACAACTTTTCATTTTGCACGACGGAGCAACATGTCGCGATATCGCGACAACTTTTCATTTTTGGCCCCGACGGAGCAACATGTCGCGATATCGTGACAACTTTTCATTTCTCGGCGACGGAGCAACATGTCGCGATATCGCACAACTTTTCATTTTCGTCCGCGACAGAGCAACATGTCGCGATATCGCGACAACTTTTCATTTCTGGTCGCGACGGAGCAACATGTCGCGATATCGCGACACTTTCTTTTTCTTGCTATATTTTGCTCTTCCTTTGATTTTTTAGCATCTGGGCCACTGTGGTCTTCTTTGAAAGCATGCAAAAAAGGTGGGTCCCCAATTTTGGGGTGTGTTGTGGATCAGCCACAACAAATGGTGACTCTGTTGTCAAATGCTCCTGAGCATTTTGGTGAGAACCCAACCTGAAATATACAAGCTTAGATACAAGCGTCAGCACATAAAGGATAAACTAATACCGATAGATCAGAAATACATGAAACATCAGAATCATTAAGTATCAGCTCGGTGTGTGCAATGTGTTTTCATTCCCTATCGCTTGAACTTGATCAACATTCCATTGTCAGTTTCACTTATGATTTGTATGCAAGGCTATGAATGATTTGTGCAGGATTTGATGTATGATGAAGATGCTAAAGATATAACAACCTGCTTTGCAAAGGCTCAAACCTTCTAATATCATGAACAAACATATTAAAGCTGTCAAACCCTCTTAGGACCAAATATATGTATACTGAATTAATTTACTAGATCCCAAAGTTGGTTATGTGTCACTACCATCTTGAACCCATGTGCAAGTGTAAGTGAAATCAGAACTTTGGGGAATAGGATTCCCAACCTAAGCGAGATGGGAATTTAACCCTATCCTTACTATTCTGATTTGGAGTTCATTACCTCATCTTGAACAAAATAATTTAACCAGTTATGGATGAAATGGTCAAGCTAGTCTATCCATATGAGCAATCAGTGGTCTTGCTTTTAGACAAGACATGTTGCCACGCATGAGCATACTTAACCCCATAATCCATGATTTGGCTTCATTCATTCTCTTTTCTTTTATTTTTTTTTCTTGGACCTTTGGGATGACTACCCATCCTTGCTAGGGACATGTAGTACGATCCTTCCAATCCAATATTAAGATGAAATGGGAAATATTAATTTTTTATTTCTTGGACCTTGGGGATGACTACCCATCCTTGCTAGGGACATGTAGTACGATCCTTCCAATCCAATATTAAGATAAAATGGGAAATATTAGTTTTAATTTTATTACTTGGACCTTTGGGATGACTACCCATCCTTTGCAGAGGACATGTAGTACTATCCTTCCAATCCAAGCTTTATGATGAAATGGGAAAAATGGAAGCTTTGGGGAATCGGATTCTCAACCTAAGCGAGATGAGAATTATGTCCTATCCTTACTACTCCATGTAGGTCAAATCAGAGCTTTGGGGAGTTGGATCCTCAACCTAAGTTCGATGAGGATTTAACCCTATCCTTACTACTCTGGTTTTAGGCTTTAAGATTTTATGGGAGTGGTAAAAACCACTTTTTCAAGGATTATGTTGCATGATAGGACAGACATGAAATATTCTTTTCACCTCACCTTTTCATCCAAGTATGGTTTTGACCATTTTGCTCAAGATTCTTCTTTAATGTGCATAGAATGTGCTTGGTTCAAGATAGTTTGGGCATCAGTTCCCAACCTTAGGATTTTTTTATTTATATGTTATATAATAACCCTAAGAGGATTCGACACCTTCTCAATGATTGCACATGAAATGAAAATGTAACCTGAGATGACATGTATATGCAATGTGGAATGTGACATGAGATATGAATGCACTGCTTCTTTTGAGGTGGAATATATCATCTACTTTACCATAATGTGCAAAACTGACAACTTCATGCATCACAAGATTCAAACGATATTATTTAAATGTTTGTGTTACTTGTGGAGCTTTCTACAACACAATTCCAATGTTTCATATTCTCCTGATCTTAGGCATAAGTTGACATCTCAAAAACAATTTTTTTTTTTATAAACAAACCAAAAATGTCCAAAGGACCAACACACAACTTAAATCCAAATCCAAATAGCAATCCCTAAAAGGAAACTTGAAAACACAAACCAAAACCAAAAACCAAAATCTATATACAAATGTACAATATAATACAAGATGATGCAAA
This sequence comes from Wollemia nobilis, assembly GCA_028583015.1. Taxonomy (NCBI): domain Eukaryota; kingdom Viridiplantae; phylum Streptophyta; class Pinopsida; order Araucariales; family Araucariaceae; genus Wollemia; species Wollemia nobilis. The sequence goes on from JAQPPZ010001641.1 coordinate 4,349,084, forward strand.
GCTTGGATTATCACTTTCCTGGATCCCAAACATGATTAGAACATTTCAACAAAAATATAACATGATATGCATGCCAAATGTTGTAGGAATCCAACAAAAATAATATTAGACCAAACAATGCAACCCACTTCAACTTTCCTCTCTCACCCCACCAATTAAATTTAGTTCCATTAGTATTCTCATAGGTGAGATTCAAATTTTCAAATTGATTAGACAATGATTGATTTTCAATTTTATCTTGTCTATTCTTTAAAGTATAAACCTCATAATTCCATTCATGATTTAGAATTAGGCTCTCTTTATCCAAAATGAGACTTTGTAAGCAAGAGCCTATTTCTAAAAATTTTAAAGCCAAATCATTTTCCAAATTTGTAGGCCAATCAAATTTGTGTAACAATTTGCAAGCATCTAGGATATTTACTAAATTAGGATCATTAAAAGTTTTTACCCTAGATTCAATTAGTAATTGTTGATGAATTTGATTTAACAATTCAAGTGCATCAACTTCTTTTTCATTCATTAAAACAATGTTATCAAAGGTGTGATTAGAAATCATACCCTGTTTTTCATTCACCTTTAATGACATTTCATCATAAACATCAATCAAATTCAAAATATGGTCATGCAAATTCTCACCTAAATCTTGGATGTTTGAACACAAAAGGTTAGACTCTACCCTTTGAACATCTTTATTTACCAAAATTTGATGGGGATTTGTAATTCCCTCTTTTACCTCATGGTCTTCATATTCTTCATTGATTACTTGTTCATCAAACATACCAAAATTGGGCACCCAATTGAAAACATGCCCATCCTTTTCAACCCTCAAATATTTTTGGTCAAAGTGTATGTCCCATGACTCATCTTGATGATCCTTCATTTGAGTTGCTTCCAATTGATCAATCTCTTTGTCATTTGGTTCCAATTCTTTGTTCACTATCCATGGTATCTCTTCATTTGAATCCTCAAAATCATCATGCAAACTTGTATCCGCACCTTCAATGAATTTATATTCAACATGATCGAATTTTGTAACCTTCTCAAATCTTGTGAATGTGAGATCTTCGTATGATGTAGAAGGTTCAACATCCTGCATATCAAGTGAAATATGAGTTTCATCTATAGGGATGTGAGAAAAGAATGCATTATCATATCTCCCCCAACCATTGTGAAAATTGTCATCCAAATCCATGGCATGAAATTCCATGATGTTTGTGGCATGATCTTTTGATTCATTCATAAATTCTTTTTCTTCTTTGTCCTTGGCAATAGGATCATTATAATCTTCCAAAATTTGATGAGATTTGAAACCCTCTTCCAAAACATCCTCAAATTGTACAGGAGTTGTAATATCTTCCTTTGAGTAGGCAATTATGTTGTCCTGTATATCAATTGGCACACAAGTTTCATTAGTAGTTTTGGAGAGAGTGTAGTCTTCCCACTTCTTCCAAGCATCATAATAATCATCTTCCAAAATCAAGTGGTGACGTTCAACTACTTCTTCAACATCCTCCAATTCATCAATGTGTTTCTCATCAAATTCATCTTCACCTTCCTTAGATGGTTCAATTATTTCCAAAAGTGGGTCATTTCTTGAATTCAAATTTGTAAGGCTATCATCGTCCAAATTAGTAACCCATGATTCAATTTTATCATAATTTGGAGGGTGAAGAATTTCTTGATTGTTAATTTTACACATCTCATCAATAGTATCTTCCAAGAACAAGTGGTGAAATTCTATCATATCTTCAAATTTATTTATTGATTTTCTTTCCATTTCACTTTCAACCACTTCATTCAATTCTATGGTGGGTTCCGTCCTATCACATATATCAAACATTGTTGAATTTAGAACCCCTTCATCCGGATAATCGTGTATCTCTATGAATGAGATCATTTCTGCATAATCCTCACTAGCGGATGTTGGCTTAGCAATTTGCACCTCCTCGTGGACTACATCTAAGGTGGTTGTAAAATTTGGATATTCAAATTCATCCCCTTGATCATTTACCTTAGATATCATTGGAGTGGAGGGTGCTATATTTGATGGTTGGTGTAGGTTGGCATCAATATTTTTAGAAGGACAATCTCTCATGTGAACATGTTGTGCCTTTTCTTCTTCAAGACCTTGTCGTTCTATCTCTTCTAAGATCTCATGGATTTTCTCTAGAGACAAACCACTCAGTTTTTCCTCAATGAGTGAAGCAAGTGTGGGGTGTATGGCTCCTAGGTATACTTCCATGGCTTCCTCTTCTAATGTGTTAAAATTTTCCCACATTTGGGAGTGCAACTCACGAAATCTTCCATTGAATTGACTCAAGGATTCATTAGGCTCTTTACATATGGAGGTAAACTGATTTTTCAAGATTTCTAAGTCAATCTGATTACCAAAATGATAAAGATAGGCTGCTTCTAGTTGTATCCAAGAAGTCCTAACCTCCATGGGTAGTTGGCTATACCAAAAGAATGGTTTATCATCCAAAATGTATGCAAATAACTTACAAGCCACCTCCTCATAGAAAATCTGGAATTGACATAATGTATTCTTGTAGACATGCAGTCTTTGCAAGTATCCTAGTGGCACCTCTTGATTAAAACACCGTAAAAAATCCAATAACATTTTAGGAATATGATAGGGTATCACATGTATAGACAAACCCTTATAATGATCCTCCATTGTAGATACCATTCTTTCTCTTAGAGATGCTATTTCAGCTCTTAGGGATACAATTTGCTCCTCAAATGTTGCCATTAGTGAACTTAGAATGTAACTTTAGAACCAAATCTGTTGAATATTCAACCTGCAATGTATAAAAAATCAAGTTAGCATCAACTAAGAGATGTATTCATTAAAATCAAATGAAAAGTAATTGCATGAAACAACACTTTGTTAGTCAAAACCAAAATTTTCAAAATTAAATCAAATCACATTGTTTATGTATGAACAATAAAAAAAGTGTTAGAATGATATACAACATACCTGAATTGCTTAAAATAGAATAAAGTAAACCAATTCAGGCCCTCCTTTTAACAATCTATCGAGTGTTAGAGGAGTAAAGATAACAATTAACAGGGCATGAAATATTCAAAATTTAAATCCCTATAGCACTTAAATCACCGTGAAATAAACCAGTTCAGGCCCTCCTTCTAGCGCCAATCTGTTGAGTGGTGTTAGAGGAGGCCGAAGATGCTAATCAAATGGACTTGAAATATTTAGCAATGTAAAGCTCTTAAACAATTATAAACCTATAGCATCTAAAATCATGATAAAATAAACCTTTTCATGCCCTCCTTCTAGCGCCAATCTATTGAGTGGTGTTAGAAGACTAAAGATAACAATTCAGTAGGGCATGAAATATACAAAAATTTTAAATCTCACTAAAATAAACCCATCCAACCCTCCTTCTAGCGCCAATCTGTTGAGTGGTATTTTCACCCGATTGTGAAAACACACTCTCCGATAGGATTTGGGTTCTAAATCCTCTCTTGCAAAGAAATTAAACAAATAATTTCTCCAAGGTCTCCGCTATGTTAGCATTTTACATCTGTGTATTAATAATCTCAAATAAAGATATTAAATTAAAATTCTTGGAACACCTTAGTGGTTGCAAGTAACTGAAAACAAGGGGCAATGTTGGTTTATTTTACTGTGAAACTTTAATGATTGTTCTTTGAACCCGAATAAAGCAAATGTGATTTGGTCCCTATATGACCATGCTGTAACTTCAAAGTGGAAATTGATGAAATGTCATAAAACATAACTCCTTCAATGAAATTGGAATTTTCATGAAGGGAATGTCATCATCGGCTCATGAATGAAAAATAAAACTAAAAATGAAATTCGGCCTTGAAATGGAAATTTTCTATTTTCAGATTTTGGAATTTTTAGTTTTTTATTTTTTTTATTTTAATACCTATAAAAATAAAGTGCAAAAAAAAATGAAAATAAAATGTGAAAGAAAAATAAAAAGTGCATTCAGTATGATGCTATCCTATTTTGACAAAACCGAAGCTAATGAGGTTTTCTGCATACAACCTAACCTATTGAACCTGCAAACTCGCACAATCCAGGTAAGTTAGGTGCTGGTTTCTGGGGTTTAAACTGTAATTTTTAGATTTAGACATTCGCATGAAGCAACCAAGAGAACTTGCATTAAACTTCACCTATAAGCCTAGAAATCTGAAAAGGGGAAAGATAAACATTCAATCCTGCATGCAGAAAATAACTCCTTCTTTCTTGCCAATGAGGTGCAACTCTCTGAATTTTCTGTATTAAAAATTGGTCATTATACAACAACAGAATCTCTGGTTTCCCAAACCCAGTCTATGGAAGAAAACAACCTCAAAGCAGGCCCAGAATGGCCCTCTAGCCTTCAGCATTGCAACTCTGCTTACAACAATTTCCTACCTAGTCCAATGTAAAGGAAATATCCAGACAAAGTGGAAGAAAAACACCACAAAAGCAGGCCCAGAATGGCTTATTGCCTTTGGCTCTGCAACTCTGCCCACAGTGGTTTTTCGACCCTTGTACCAATCTGTGCTTCTACTTTTATACTTTCTGGCAATGCTCTCTGTTTCACCCTGTGACGCTTCGCTTCATCTCCCAGATCGCTTCGTTTCACCTTCCCCGCCTTTTCATTGTTTTTGACTTTATGTTCGACATCGAGACGCTTGATCTTCTCTGTGACCTGTAACGCTTCTGTAGCCCTTACACCTTTATGCCACGTGTTCCACGCTTTTCTGCATGTTTCGTAACGGCCCCTTGTAAATCATGACCAAAAATAGCATGTCGCGATATCGTGACATTTTTATGTATGCAGCTTAGCTTTTCTTCTTTCATCGCGAAAATGAGACATGTCGCGATATCGTGACATTTTCCTGTCAACAACCTTGTCCGCCTTCATGCATCGCAAAAATGAGACATGTCACGAAATCATGACATTTTTATTCAACCCACAAATGCAACTCTTTTCTTTTTTCACTTTTGCTTTCTTCACGAAATCGTGACACTTTTTCATTCTGTTCACTTTGGCAACTTTCTGTCGTGAAATCATGACGCCTTTCATCTTCGTACCCCTGCTTATCAAATCACGCTTTCACTTGCTTATCATGAAATCATGATCGCTTTTCATCTTCATACCCCTTGTGCTTCTCTGAAATCGCACGCTTTTCATCTTTGTACCCACTTGGCTCTTCCGTGAAATCGTGACATCTTTTCATTTGGCATATCTTGCTGCTTCAGGTCACGAAAACGTGACATGTCGCGATATCGCGACAACTTTAGTGCCTTGCCCTGTTTGACTGGTTTGACCATGATTTTGTGACATGTCGCGATTTCGTGACAATTTTCCATTCTATCTTTCTCTCTCTTCTATGACCCACGATTTCACAACACGTCGCGATATCGTGACATTTTCTCTTCATGATGCATTCTACTGCTCTTAGCCGTGAAAACGTGACATGTCGCGAAATCGTGACAACTTTCCATTTCTAGCCGCGATGGAGCAACATGTCACGAAATCATGACAACTTTTCATTTTCGTCGCGACGGAGCAACATGTCGCGAAATCGTGACAACTTTTCATTTCTGGCCGCGATGGAGCAACATGTCGCGATATCGCGACAACTTTTCATTTCTAGTCGCGACGGAGCAACATGTCGTGAAATCGCGACAACTTTTCATTTTCGGCCGCGACGGAGCAACATGTCGCGATATCGCGACAACTTTTCATTTTCGGCCGCGACGGAGCAACATGTCGCGATATCGTGACAACTTTTCATTTTCGGCCGCGACGGAGCAACATGTCGCGATATCGCGACAACTTTTCATTTTCGGTCGCGACGGAGCAACATGTCGCGATATCGCGACACTTTCTTTTTCTTGCTATATTTTGCTTTTTCCTTTGATTTTTTAGCATCTGGGCCACTGTGGTCTTCTTTGAAAGCATGCAAAAAAGGTGGGTCCCCAATTTTGGGGTGTGTTGTGGATCAGCCACAACACGATGTTTTTCATTTTCTTTGATCTTTAGCATATGGGCCACTTCGGTCTTCTTGGAAAATATGCAAAAAGGAGCATTATATATTTTTCTGTAGTTAGTCACTTTTTGACTAACAGACACCCATAAAACCATGTGTGACAATCCTGGATAGGAGGAGTCTTTTTTATTTGAAGGAGTTTTTGAAGAGTCTTGTGAAGACTCATTTTAAGATATATCTTTTGAATAAGACATACATTATTATTATGGTGAATTCTTCCTTGAAGAGGAAGACATATTTGAAGAAGAGCCTTGTGAGGAAGAGAGTGATGATGAACTTCTTCTTGAAGAGAGGAGAGAATAAGATAAGGAATCCCTTAAAGGAGATGGTGATGATAAGGATAAGGAGCCTTGTACAACTCTCATTGGAGAGAGTCATGAAAAATATTATTGTGAGACACACATAGTTGAAGACATGTATTGTAAATGCATGAAAAATTGTAATAGTGAATGATTTATTTTAGGAGATGAAAAAGATGAAAAGAAAAATTGTACTGATGAATATTTTGTAGGAATGACATGCTTGGAAATCATTCACATTGATAGAAAAGAGGATGGATATCTCAATGGAGAGACAATTGCTCAAAGACCTTATTGTGAAGACCACTCAAAAGTGGAAGAAGAATTCTAAGATGAAGGAAGAAAAACATTTACATTGAAGTGTTCCTTTCACCTAGATGATGAGATGGTGTATGATGGATAATGTCTCACAAATGAAAAGTGTATTATGGAGAATGCACCTACAATTCTCATGTAGAAGAATAAATAAGATGATGAAAAAGAAGCAATTTTAATGGAAGATCATTGGCTTGAATACCATTCACTTGGAATGGATGTGTGCTCTCTTGAAAGGGCAAATGAAGTGATGTGGGATGTTGATCCACAAGAAAAGTTTGATGAAGAGGAGATGAAGACTATAAGATTCATGCTCAATAGATATCACTCAGCAATAGTGACAAATAGAGATGCTTCTTGTCCATCATCCCAAGAAGTTTGTGTGAAGAGGGATTTTTTGAATATCAAAGAATAAAATGATTTGTGTGAAGAAAATAGCACAAATTATTATCTCATTTGGGAGGTGGAAAGTGAGAAATCAAATGATATAGAATTAGAAAATGAAAATGAGATTTCTGATTTTCTTGTTGTAATGGAAAAGGAAAAATCACTCATGAATGAAGATCACTCACTTGGAGTGTCTACATTGAAGGAAAAGAGTTGTTCTGAAAAGGCAACAATGTATGATTGTTTGAATGAATGGTGTTCCAACACACCAACATGGATTGAACAAATGAGGAGAACTCTTAGTGAAGAGTTTATAGTTGATCTTGAAGTAACATACAATGAAGGAGATATGTCACAAAATAGCTTTATGGGGAGCACCAAATCTAATCACATTGGAGGTAATGTTTTTGTGATTAATGATTTGTTTTTTGTGAATAGGTATTTGAATAAAGGAGGATAATGTCTTAAAAAGGTATTTTTGAGATATGATTGTCTTGTAGAGACATCATTAGATGAAGTTATTTAATTTAAAAATAACATGGATAGCATGGTGGTGAAAACCATGGATATGTGTTGGCTGTATTTTATGTTTAAAATTCCTTGGAAGGAATCATGTAAAGCCATAATAAAGAGTGAAACATTGTGTGAGGAGAAACAATTTGTTGTTGCATTTGTAACTAGCTATTGCATAGCTATATTTTTTTTGAAAATCTATGTAGAGGTATGTGAAATTTTAATATGGGAAAACTATCTATATAAGTTGATGCATTATACATACTTAGGAGGGGTATTAGGAGCTGAAATATGGTTTGAAGATCATAGAATAAATGATGAAAGAAATGTGCTATATTGGTTAGTGAGAACCAATATTATGGGAATGCCATAATTTGAAGGATCGTTTGATGAAGGGGGAGTAGCTTATCAAAAGGAGGCACTCAGTTATTTGCAAGAAGGAGCAACAACAAAGATGAAGATCCCACACAAACGGTGGAAGGAGTGCCCAAGATAATATTTTGAATTTTGGGATTTTTTGTTAAAATATTGGAGGAAACGTAAGAGATTGTATTTCTTCCAACTTAGTGATACTTTAAGAACTCACTGAATGAGTTCCTTTAGCATCAAGGGGGAGAATGTTGGAATATTTTCAACATTATCTCTTTAGTCCTTAGTCATTAGTCCTAAGTATTACGTCTTAAGGACCTAGTATTTATTAATTAGCATATGTTAGAATATTGTGTTGGATAGTCAATGTTTTTAGGATTATGATATTCCTTGGAATGCTATTCACATAACATCTATAGCTTAGATTAGAGTGTTTTTTATTTCCATTAATTTGACCTTATCCTACCAACACAATTGTAGCATTTACAGTTTTTCTCCAAGCAAGTTGCCCTTAGAAGAATTAATATTCAATATTTGCATCACTTGATCTCATATTTGGTGGGATTTTTGGGTGTTATTAAGGAGTTGTTGGACTGGTTCAACTAAGTTGGCAATGGATTTTTGCCAGATATAGTGAATATACTTTCTTTTTTGATTAAAATTTTAGTTGCTCTTTTCATTCGAAACATTCCAAAGAAGAATGGTAAAACCCATCCAAACTAATTTCCTAATAAAATGATCAACACCCTCTTGTTTAGACCAATCCCTCCAAATTTGTTCAAAAGTAAAAAAATTGGACCACTATAAGCCAAGTAAAGCGACCATTCTCCTCCATAGCTCAGAGGCTAAAGTAAACTCAATAAAAATATGGCTGAGAGTTTCCACATTCTCTCCACACATTTCACATCTAAAAGGACCATGAAAACCATGCTTCATAAGTTACTCAACAGTAAGCACCCTACAACACAATAAAAACCAAGTAAAGAACCTCACCTTAGGCCAGAGATTTTGATCCCACAACTAAGAAAAGATGTCAGAATATTGGTTGGGATTATTATGGAATAAGGTCAAATAACCTCGAGCAACTGAATACTCACTCTTAGTAGAGTTGTTCCATCCAAAAAAATCCTTTTCATGGGATCAAGAGAGAGATCTCATATGAAGGATGCATTGGATATCTTGTCTTTGACTTTCTATAATTTGAATAGGTCAGTCCTCAATAAGGATCCAATATCTACCAACCTTTGAATTACCAGTATCGTACCAACAGTAATTAGCCACATTTATCCTATTAGCTCGATGAAGCTCCTCCATCCAAGGCCTCCAATCAGGAAACTGAGTTATCAAATGCTTGTGACCATCCCATAAATTTATCCAAAAATTTACCTATTGACCATTATGAATGATCCAAAATAATTTTTTCTTTATCAAATCCTCAACATTCTTAAGAACTACTAAAATAGGAGAACCTTTGGTAGGCAATTGATAGTGAATAAGGTCTTCAAGAATTTTGTTCTCAGCATATTTGACATGGATATTATTGGCCCAAAGAGCATTGGGGTTATACAAAATCCTCCAATATAATTTAGAAGCTAAAGCTTTGTTGTTATTAATAGCATAATGAAATCCTAAGCCCCCTTCATTTTTAGGAAGACATAAAGTGTCCCATTTCACCAAGACCCATTTTATTTTCTCCTTAGTACCACTCCAAAGGAACCGATGACTAATTTGATCCATTTCTTGAAGAATAGTCTTTGGGATATTCAACACGGTAGAAACATAAATAGGAATAGCTTGAAGGACTAATTTTACCAAGGTGATTCTACCCCTAGAAGAAATCCACCTATTGGTCCACTTTCTAATTTTCTTCTTGACTTTGTCCAACAACCAATTCTAATATTTTTTTCTATATTTGAATATTGATGGGAATACATAAATACGTGTTCATAAGGGAGGTCTTATTATATATTTATTTACCCAAGACCATGGATTCCTATCTGGAAGAGCAGTGAAAGAAAATGACTTTAGATTTATCTTCATTGATCAATTGGTTGGTAGCCTTAGAAAAATAGCTAATGATTTGCTTAATATTAGAAGCTTACTTAATTGTAGCTTCCTTAAATGTAGCTAATGATTTGAATATGAGAGATAGGTCTAGCTCCATGAGCAATTATAACTCCCTCAAGGGTTTTGTTTTCTCTCTTTTTTGTTATAGTCCTACATAAGCATTTAGTAAGAATGATGAATAAATAAAGGGATAGGGGGTCACCTTGCCTAGTACCTCTAGAGGTTGAGAAAAATTTAAAAGGCCTACCATTGATAAGAAAAACGTAGGAAAATAAATAGATACATCCCATAATCCAATCCATCCAATCCTGAGAGAAACCAAATTACCTTAAAACTCTGATAAGGAAGTGCCAATCCACTCTGTCATAAGCTTTGGATAACTCTAATTGAATGAATGTGGAAGGAGATTTTTGCATATCCATGGAATGGATGGATTCTTGAGAAAGAACTATCTCATCCACTATTTTATGCCCTTCCAAATAACCCCCTTGTTCAGGGGAAATAATCTTATGCAAAAGAGGTTTCAACCTTTCTGCCATGATCTTAGTAATGATTTTGAGAGGAACATTACATAAAGCAATAGGTCTAAAAATTGAGATATGATCAGCCTCTTGAGCTTTTGGAATAAGAGTAATCCAAGTTTTATTGATAACCTTCAAAATTTCTTTGGCTTTCCTGGATTCTTCCACCACCTAAAATAAATCAGCATGAAGGATATCCCAGAACTCTTGGTAGAACTCAATGAGACAACCATCAGGACCTAGGGTTTTTTATTTTTGCATTTTAAAAACTACTTGTTGAAACTCATTTATAGTAATAGGAGCAATCAAAATAGAGTTATCCTCAGAAGTGATAAGATAAGGGATTGCTTGAAGAACATTTTGTTGAGAAGTTTAGTCAATAGGAGTAGCAGCAAAAATATTGGAAAATTAATTGACAACAATAAAGTTCATGCCATCCCAAGTATAGACAACATCTCTAGAAAATGATTTGAGGGAATAAATAAAGTTGTGAGATCTTCAAACTAGAAGATATTTGTGGAAGAATTTTGTGTTTCGATCTCCTTCTTTGACCCATTGAATTCTAGATTTTTTCTTCCATAAGAGTTCTCTTTTTTCCCATTCCTCTAACTGAGTTGTGAGATTAACTTCATCTACACTTCTACTCTCTATGAGGCCATCTAAATGTATTTTCTTATTCAAATTTTCAAGCTGAGCAATAACTGCATGTTTTTTATGAACATCCCCAAACTCCTTCTAGTTCCAAGTCTTGATTTTGGATTTAATATATTGTAATATTTTGGAAAAATAGAATATCTTAGTCCCATACCTAGGTTTACCTTCCTTCCACCATTTTTGCACTCGAGGTCTAAAGGAACTATCTCTAAACCATATTAACTAAAATAAAAAAGGATAGAAACTCACATTGGTTTTCCACATTTCCACCATGACTGGCTAGTGGTCCAAACCAGTATTGTTAAGAGTCTTCACTTTAGAAATGTGACCATGGATAAAGAAATTGTTAGAGATAAAGAATCTATCCAATCTCTCCATTATACAAGCTAAGCCTTGCCTTCTATTAGAACAAGTCATAAGGCCATTATGTGGTTGGATATCCACAAGATGGATGTTTGCAATATATTCACTCATGAGGTCAATGCTCCTATCCAAATTTCTATTTCCCTCCATTTTCTCATCTAGAGAGAGGATGGTATTAAAATATCCTCCGATCAAGATCCAAGCTTTAGTAAAATGAGAGATAATGTAAGTTATATCCTTCCACTATCTTCTTTTTTCCTCCAAAGTGATCGAAGCATAAAAAGTAATGCAGAGCATAATTTGGTTGGAATGTCTACCTTGAAAAACTATAGCCAAAATATCCCAAAAGCTAATAATATGGTGAATATCTACCTCTTTTGGGTCCTAAAGGTAAGAAATGCTACCATAAGTCCTCTGAGAACTGAGGAAAACAATTTTTTCAGCTGACCAAAATTTACTAGCAATTAATTCCATTTCCTCTATTGAAATCTTTGTTTCTTGAAGGAAAACAAGATGTGGATGATTTATCTGAATCATTATTCTAATTTAATTTTGTTTTGAAAGACTCTCTTTGAGTCCTCTAATATTTCAAGTGATGATATTCATTAATACTAGGGCTAAAAAATTTGGGAAGAGTATTAATCTTACCTTCCTCTACAAGATTTTCACCTTATTTTGCCCTATGATTTTGATTGGTTTTGCGACCTACCTTTCTATTAGAATCCATCTTCAATTTTTTTCTCTAATTCTTGACTTACTCCAATTGAATTTGATATGGCTTGTAACCTTGAAGAATGCATGTACACAACCAAAGTGTTACTAAAATGTTCAACAGAGTCTATATTGGAATCTGTATTATTTAAAGTTTTAACTTTTAAAATATTATTTTTCTTATGTATATTTTCTTCCTTTTTCTGTTGAAAATATTTGATTTGTTGGTTTATCTATGAGTTCTTCCCTTCATATTTAAATTGTGTTTCTAAGATTTTTGTTTCCATTATTTTCTCTTCCTTACTTGGGACATCATTTGTGGAAAAAATTTCAAACATATTAGCGGATAACTTAGATTGATCCTTCATAATTGGTTTTTTCTGAGTGTTCTTCTTCTTAGGCATTTGGAAACCTACTAAATTTATATTTTCTTTTCTTTTATCTAGAATTTTATTTGGGCAAACGCTAGCCAAATGACCATATTCATGGTAAATTCTACAATGAAAATAAATGTTCTCATAGTCCACTACTTGCTCCCAAGTGTCCTTCCCAAATTGTAATGTGTTTTTTTTTTTATTGTGGAAAACATCCCAAAAGGGATGCCATTTTCGGGTAAAACCCAAGGAGGCAGGGGTATCCATTTCGTCAAAAATGCCCAGGACTCAGACCTGGCCTACCACATTTGACATACTCAAGGACCAAACAAACACACAAAACCAATTTAAAAATAAGTAAATAACAACAAAAATAATAAAATAAAATTAAAAACATGCTCCTTGAGTGTGTCAAAAACAAAAGCACAACCAAACACGCTCAATAATATAAAAGAAACCAAAACATGAACCACATAGAAAAATACAAGAACCACATAACAAAACACAAACAAGACCAAAAAAACAGAAGACTACAAAGACATAACCCAAAAAAACATGAAAAATAAACACAACCAAAACCTAAAAAATTAAAAAAAATAAAATAAAAATAAAAATAAAAAACAATCAACAACAGAAAATAAACAAAAATAAAAAACATAGAAAACACTCACACATAAAAACACGAATTAACACAAACAAAGAGAAACCCAAGAACAAGAATGAAAAAACACAAGAAAAATAACAAAAAACATAAAAAAAAAAAAAAACACAAAACAACAAAAACACAAGAACAAAAAAAAACAACACAAAGAACACAAAAACAAAACAAAACAAAAGAACCCACCCACCTTAAAAAAACTAAAAAAAAAACAAAAAACAAAAAAGAAAAAAAAATGAACATAATAATGACCTATCTAAACCAGAAGACTATTAAGGCAAGAATCAATAGAGGAAACAAAAGAAAGATTAGAATGAGCTAGGGAACTAAAAAAAACTGAATGAACCAAAGAGAAGCAAAAAAAAAAAACAAGAAGAAACTATGTACCTTCAGAACTGGAGCCATCCAAAAAAATGATAGAAAGAAGAGCGTCCCTAATTTGAGAAGCCCACCATCTAGGAGGGTGGCCATAACAAGTAAGATCACATTTGTCCAAAGACCAATTAGCTAAAGCATCAGCACTCTTGTTTTGATCTCTGACCACATGATTGTAATCAACTTTCAAAAATCCCATCTAGATTAATTGAATCTTCTCAATAATTCTTTTTATTCTCCAATCCACCTTATGATTCTTAGAAGGATTCTTCAAGAGATTAATCATAAGTTGAGAGTCAGACTCAACTAACACCTTTTCCCATACAACCTTAGTAGCCTCCCGAAGGCCTCTCGAGGATACCATACCCCTCAGCAAGGTTATTGGAAATAATACCCAAATTCTCAGCAAAAGTAAAAACCAGGGAGCCATCTGAAAGTCTACAAATTCCTCCCACATTGGCTTTTCCAGGGTTCCCTCTAGAGGCTCCATCAGTATTAACTTTTCAAAAATCCTTAGGAGGAGGTTGTCAATTTCTTATCCTATCCATCTTACTAATACTCACATTCCCTTTAAGTTGCATGCCCTTAGAATATTTAATCTTCAATCTTTGCATCACTTGATCCCATCTTTGGTGGGAGTTTTGGGGGTGATTAAGGAGTTGATGGACTGATTCAACTAAGTTGGCTATGGTATTTTGCAAAATATAGTGAATATCCTTCCTATCTTGATTAAAAATTTAGTTGTTCCTTTCATTCCAAATATTCCAAAGAAGAATGGTAGAACCCATCCAAACTAACTGCCTAATAAAATGATCAACACCCTCTTGATTAGGCCAATCCCTCCAAAGTTGTTTGATGAGCATCAGAAATGCTCATATTTTGTATATATTTTCTTGATTATTATGTGGTTGTATAATAAGGATTACATATGTTTATGAATGATTATATAATTATTTGATGAAATTATGTGTTATCTAATTCGTGTGTTTTCAGTGTGTTTTTGTGGAATTGTAGTTGATTTAATCAGATTTGGATTAGTTGAGGTCTTTTCATGGACATGACACTTTGTTTCTTTTGAAATCAACGTAGAGAAGGTATGCACCTTCCTCTTCCAGGAAGGCACCAAGCGTAATAATGCGCCTTCCTCTTCTAGGAAGGTGCCAAGCGTAAGTAAGCGCCTTCCTCTTCCAGGAAGGTGCCAAGGAAAGACAAGCACCTTCCTCTTCCAGGAAGGCGCCTTCCTAGAAGGACAAGCACCTTCCTCTCCCAGGAAGGCACCAATAGAAGGCCAACACCTTCCTCTTCCAGGAAGGTGCCAAAGGAAAATAAGCACCTTCCTCTCATAAGGAAGGTGCCGATAGGAAGGCACCACTAGAAGGCAAGCACCTTCCTCTCATAAGGAAGGCACCGACAAGAAGGTGCCACTAGAAGGCAAGCACCTTCCTATCATAAGGAAGGCACCAAAAAGAAGGTGCCACTAGAAGGCAAGCGCCTTCCTCTCATAAGGCACTGACAGGAAGGTGCCACTAGAAGGCAAGCGCCTTCCTCTCATAAGGAAGGCATTGACAGGAAGGTGCCACTAGAAGGCAAGTGCCTTCCTCTCACAGGAAGGCACCAATAGAAGATAAGCACCTTCCTCTTCTAGGAAGGTGCCAATAGTAGTAAGGCACCTTCCGCATAGAGAAGGTGCTCAACATACTTAGGCACCTTCCTCATAGGGAAGGTGCCCTTGTTCTTCACCCGTTGACCAGACAAGCATGACATGGACAACAATGACTGGTGCAGTTCCAACTCTACGTCATGTAGAGTTAAATTGGGTATTGCATCGACGTATGAGAATTTCCTACCAATGCCAGGAGAAGCACAAACCAATCAGTGAACATGCCACCATTAGAAACGAATGCCAGTTTTAGCAAACGTTAATCACATTTACCAGACTGTCTTAGTTTAGTCTAGAATGAATTGACTGTTATAACTTCTTTGTAACAGAAGATCTGCGAGTGTGCTATATAAACACACGCAAACCTCTCTAAGGATATATAGAATTTTTTGATAGTAATTATAGAGAGATATAAAGAAGAAGCATTGTAATACTTTGATAATTATAATATAGTTCTAAGAGTCTCTAAGTGCGTGTTCAGCTGGGAGGAAGCTGCTGGAGCCTGGGCCCACTCCAAGCCAGTATTTCTTCCCCTATTTTTCCTATGTTTTCTAGATTAGTTTACCATTTTTTTTAAGATTGTTTATCACATTGTTATTCCCAGTATTGCATTAGGTTTATTTCCAGGAATGCATGAATATTTTATTTCTATAGATTTAATTATTTTTACGTAAATTATTGAGGAGTGTATGAATGATTGACGAATGTTTGAAACACCCCCCCAATAGTAGAACTAGAGGACTTATCTCAAGTGGTATTGTAAGAAAATCTTATTCAAGGCCCTTTGCAAGTTTATGAAGCTCCCTGGGTTGATAAATTAAATGCACGGGCATATGACAAAAGTAGGAAATAAGTTAACCTTGTTTGGCCCAGAACATTTCGGCACTGTTGTCGAGGAAGCATCTCAACTAGATTATGTACAATACCTGGAAACCTTCCATCTAACATTGTATGAGTTCTTCAAGAAGAAGAGGACCTGATGGTCAGTTTATAAAAACCAATCCACCAGAACTGAGTCAGCCGAACATTCGGAATTTGAATTAGACTCATCTGAACCACCACCAGCAATCCATTAGAGTGAGGAGCTACACTTTGTGTAAAGTACCTCCTCATCCCATCAACATGGGGAAGAACGAATCATCATAAATCCCCTATTTAATAGGACACCCTTAGAGGAAGCCCTATTGTGGAAAGCTGTAGAAGATCGAATGATAACACCAGAAAACCTTAGAGCCTTGACTTAGAAAGTCTTAAACGATCGTAAGGCCATAATATTGGATTAGAGATCGCATTTCCTAAAAAATGGTTGACAACAAAGAATTATCATCTGGATTTAGTTTCTCGATTGATGGAGTAGGAGATACTAAAATGAAAAACATATCCCCTGCTCACCTTCCAACCTTCAAAGGATACACAACTGAGGACCTTGGCCTATTTTTATTTAATTTTGATGTCTTATGCATGTCTATGGACTAAAAATATGATACGTAGAAGCTGAAACTCTTTCCTTCCACGTTGGATTATGTAGCTCTGTGGTGGTTCATCGGTTTGGGAGACAAACACATTGTCACTTGGGATCAAATGAAGAAGCTCTTTTTAGAGAAATACCAAGATTTTAGGAGAGCAAGAGACTCTAGATAAGAGGTCCTGAGAATGATGTAGAAAGAAGATGAGTCTCTCAAGGAATACTGGGAGATATTCAACTTCAATCTTCAATGATCTCCTCACATGAAACTATCTGATAAGTCCCTCAAAAGTATCTTTTTGAGAAGACTTACCAATGAATCACTAGAGGCTCTTAACATGATTTCTAGAGGTGATGTCTGCTAGCATGCTATGGAAGACATCTGACAACTATGTCGGAACTACTCAAGAAGGAGAGGCAATACCAGTTCTAGAACCATGAAAGCGACTACTTCAGTCACGAAGACAGAAATTGGTAACACGCTGGAAGATTTAAAGAGTGAAATGCTCTCATCTCTTGCATTGCATATGGATACGTTGCTATTAGAGAAAAAGAAATAAGAAAATGAAGCAACATTGGCTTATTTCTATCCAAAATGCAGAGGGAAGCATGCAAAGAATGCATGCCCAAAGAACAAAGTTAGAGTATGCATAGTTTGCAGACTGAACCATAAAACTTGATTATGCCTGCAACTGCCCTGTAATCAAGAGGATGCTGAAAGCGTGGATGCCTATTTCATAGGCAATCAAAAGAGTTGGCCATAACCCCTTGTGATTAATATGCCAACTGGGATGTCGTCATATGGGGGAGGACCATACATGCCCCAAGGCCCACCTCAACCACCTAACATGGGATGGTGGGGGCCATCACCCTGGTCCAACACACCCCCAAAATCATTCCCAAACCAGCAGCCATGGATGCCATATCCATATCCTGGGTAGTAGTGGAGAGGCCACACTATGTGGAATCAGGCTCCATAGAATGTAGCACCAGCTCACCCCCAACAAAATTTACCAGCATTTCCAACAGTGAGACCTACACAGCTACCCGCACAACCAATGACAAATCCAAATAATAGGGTGAACTAGCCAACATACAACATGGAGGGTGAGATGTATCCGATGTACCATATTCAACTTAGGTTTGGTAGACAACTAGGAGTAGGAACGCCTCCACTAGTAGAAGAGGAGGAAGAAGTAGGAGAAACACCTCTTGTAGAAGAGGTGATAGAAGAAACTCCTAAGAAAGAAAAGGCTACATTTCCAAACTGGCTACAAGAATAGAGAAAATTAACGTAGTCAAAGTTTGATATCTTGTCTAGATTGAAGAACCTCACCATGACAATTCCATTATTTCAAGCCATCCAAGATGTTTCGATATATACCAAGGCAATAATAGATATGTGTCTAAGGAATCCAAGATGAAGAGCAACCCAGACTATCAATGTCATGGGTAAACTAGCAGATTTGATGATGGGAAAAATGTACCATCCTAAGTATGTAGACCCGGGTAGCCTAGTGTTGACTGTAAAAATTGAGGGACATTCCTTGTCCAATACGTTGGTTAATCTCAGAGCAGCCATCAATGTAATTCCTTAAGAGATCATGCAAAGGCTACAAATCATGAACCTGAAACCCACTACAACAATGCTACAGCTAGCCGATCGATCGACCATGGCACCGAAAGGAATGTTGGAAGACATAATAGTGACAATCAGTGCATGGAAATACCTAGCAAAATTTTTAGTCTTGCAATCTAAAACTAGGCTGGGCAGTTACTCGCTCATCTTGGTAAGGCCATGGCTGGTGATGGGCCGTCGTTAAGCACATCATTAATTCTCAATGAATTTGTCAATCCAGGGTGGTGTCCAAGGCTATTTACGAGAGAAAGTTCAAGCGGTGGTTGTAGTTCAGTTCATTTGGAAGCAGCAGGTCTTATTGGTGGAATTGATTGTGTGGGGGTTTTGTGTCACTTCTACCCCTAAATTGCATAAATTGAACTTTAATCTATTTGCAAGAATGAAAACTAATTGCTAATTGCAGAAATGAAACCCTAGTTACAGTTGCAAGAATGAAATCTAATTAAATTGCAGAATTGAAACTCTAGTTATAGTTGTAGAATTGAAAGTCTATTTAATCTTGCAATAATTGAAATGAAGCATAAAAACTAGATCCTATCAATGCTCTATAATAGAAGGTCGTCAATCTTTTGTGCAGGGTTTTGACAGCAAAAACAAGAATGCAGGGAAATTACAGAAAACTTGTAAATTGCTGGAAATGGAAATTTGTAGTGAATTGGAAAGTTGTTGGGAATGAAAAGAATAACCAGATCTACCACTAATCATATCACAAAAACATTATGAACAAGAATTAAACAACTAGGAATGTTAGCTGTGCAAAAGAATGAAAATGACAAGTTCACAACTTATTCTGTTGTAGCAAAATCAGAATAAAACCTGTCTGTCAGTCCTCCTCCTAGGTCTGGAAGTGGCCAGCCTCCTTTCTCAGAAGAAGGTTTGAATTCTTCTTTAAGTCTTACTCACACTCGGACATAACAAAATAAATGGAATGAAACTGCACTTTTATTGCTTCAGAAACATAATTACAATTCTGCTGAAATCATTATGTGTCTGAAATCACTATTCTATTATCTCCCTATTTATTTTCTATCTCCTCTATCTAATAGCTCAACCTGGATGGGAGCTATATTTTATAGATGCCTAAAATCTAATTACAAACATAAAATATGTTGTTCCTGATATCCTGCAGAATTTCCTGGGTTTATCCTAGAAGAGGATCAATTTGATCTTTTCCATAAATGGTGGCTTTGGACGGCAAGGACGACAAAGTTAGATGGGAGATATTTTCCCTTAACTTTCTCAACCTTCTTATCCCCTTTTCCATCGCCAAAATTCAGTCAACAAGTCAAAAAGTGCTTTCTATTCTCATTTCGAAGAAACTGTGTTCATTTCGAAGACATTGTGTTCATTTCGGAGACACTGTGTTCATTCCGAAGACACTGTGTTCATTTCGAAGATCTTTAGAATGACCAACTGTGTTGACTCCAAATGGTTTTGGCTGCATTTCTTAGGTGGATTAGCCCTCAGGATCAGATTGCAATAGTCTTCATTCTTCCTTGGATGTGAATTCCATGCCTTGCCATTCATTGGCAGCTGGCTAGAATTTATATGGAAAAACCAGTTTTTTGTTGCACAGTAATAAGTCTTTGTACTATTTGCTGAATTTAGAGAAACTAATGCTTAATGATCATCAAAATAAGACTAGTGAAGTGCTGTTGTCAACCTAAGCATGACAAGATAACATAAAACTATACAAGAACTATTAAAAATCAGAATATAATGTCCTTAACACTTCAATCATGCAAACAGTTAATACACAACATATTAAATCAACTTAACTAGCATATAAGATAATTCACAAGAGTTTTAGGTAGTTTTAACTATTTAAAACATGCTATAAATGAGGCTTATCCAGGCCTCATCATTCCCCCCAACTTATATTAATGCATGCCCTCATGCATTGCGATGGGCTATGGAGTCACAAATGTCCATACTCATATTCCATGTTTCATAGAACAATTTAGTGCCTGTGTAATTTCTCATGAAGGTTTCTGAGTCATTCTTCAAACTGATCATCTGGTTGGGAATCCTCTTCAAAATAGGAGGGAACCGGAGTAATGATGGTTGGAGGCCTGAATCTGAGACCTACCCAATGATGTTGCATAAAGGTATTTCTCTGGATTGAGAAGGCAATGCCTCAGAATGGAAGGGCACTGCTTCAAAGTGGAGGGGCACTACTTTAGAATGAGCACCTGTGTCTTCATCTTCCCTAGATAATCCAAGTAGTAACTAAACCAAATCCTCCTCTTTATCTGATGTAGTTGATTGTTCGTCAACTTGTGACAGCCTGCTTTTTAGTTTCTCCACTTTCTGCTATAATTCTCTAATTTTCTTTTCATGTTTTTCAATAACATCTTTTCTTTCCTCAATCCATCTCATTTGTATTTTTATAACACTCTTGGCTGCTCTCAGTTGTTTTGTGATGTCCACCTCCTCTTCTTCGTTCGACTCAGAACCTAATACTGACAAATCAACTGCAGCTTTGTCGCTCAACAATGATCTCATCCTCTACTTCAGACCCCTACTCCTGTACAGGAGGTTCCATGAAATTATCTATGATTACATCCAAATTCTCAGTGGCTTGTTGCACTTCTATGACATCAGGGCTATCTTGTCTGGTCTTCTCTTCAATCATTTGTTCTTTTATCTCTTTTTGTTGGAGTCTTGCAGACCTCCTAGTCCTTAATGTATATTTTCTCTTCTTGCCCTATTTTCTTGTGGTAACAAGGGCTGTAGGGATAGCTTCAGGCTCTTCACTGGGAACTTCACTCTCCTATTCTGACAGATAAATAACATCTTTAGAAAAATGAACCCTCTTCTATTTTATTTTTTTGCTGTCAGTTTCAGCCCTTCTCTTCTTAGTCTGTGAGGTTGATGGTTCTAGAGAAAAATGCTTTGTTGCTTTTGCTTGGTGTGTTTCCTTCTCTGCAATAGCATTTTTTTTTTAGCCTTTTCTTCTTCCTCAGTAGCATATTTTTTTATAGCAACATCTGTATCCTCTTCTCCTTCATCTTCTTCTTCAAAAACTACATTAGTCAGGGTAGAATAAAACCTATTAAAGCTTCTAGGGTTTCCCCTAAAATGATGTTGGCACACCAGTTTAATAAGACCATGATGATGAGGGCTCTTTTTTTTCCTCTTGATAATGTTTTGCCATGCTCTATAGTTCTCGGTGCAGGTATGCTGGAAAATTCACTCTAAATTTAGGCTGTTGCCTACCATGCCTGAGGTGGTTTAAAATTTTGAAATGATGCCCTGACAAAATTACATACTACCCTTCACAGGTTGAAAAATCTGGTAACCCATGTGGTTACGTTATTCCAGGGTTCTTGTAGGCTGGCCCTTTTTCATTTTTCACTTCATTTCTCTATTCTGATGCTGAGAAGACTGCTCTCTTCTACTACTATAGTCATCCGCTAGGTCACTGATTTCTGGTTTCTATAGAATTACAGGGTTTGCTCTTGTTCTTCTTTAGAAAGAACTTTTAATTTTTTTTTTTACTTTTCCTTGTAATCATTAGCAAATATGTCTTCGGAAAGAAAATATGGCACACTTCCTTATTCTGTGCTCTGAACACCTGGCCATCAATCATTGGACATCCTTGCCATCAAATTTTCTTTACTATTTTTAGCTCGTCCATTCTGCATGCAAATTTTCCCACATGAGTGGTTATTAGCAATGAATGGTGGTGGCATGTTTGTTGGTTATTTTTCCTGTGATTCTCGTACTTCCTCGATGGGTGCAAAAGATGATATGAATCTAACCGCAAGCCAGCTGACATGTGTCAATGATCACATGGAGTAAAAAAATTCTGCTGACTATGTCTTTTTCTCCCTCCTTGGATGCCACGTGGAAACAGACTGTCAAATCTTCATTCTGAAGATTATGTTTCATTTCAAAGACAAACCTTCATTCCGAAGACACACCTTCATTTCGAAGACAAACCTTCATTCCGAAGACAAAGGCTTCATTTCGAAGACAAACCTTCATTTTGAAGACAAAGGCTTCATTTCGAAGATACCACGGTTATTGAAGATACAACAGTCATTCTGAAGACATAGCAGAAACCAACATTTTTCTCTTTCTCCAAGCATGTTTTGTTTATGCCAACTCTTATGAACACTTTTATACTAATGGTTAATTGTCATATACTATATATCAAATATTTACAATGAGAAAAGTGCAAGAAACATATATACCTGGTTAAAACAAGTTAATGCAAGTTTTGAAAGATGACTGCTTTTGTTGATATTCTGCTGAGGCTTCCTGCAACACTTCAAAAACAAGTGTAGTTGGTGAATTTGTACAATGGTGACTCAGAAATTTCAAGGTTATGCATGCCAAAAAACTGGTTTTCATGCATACCAACTTAGTAGCGCCTTAGAAAAAGGTTTTCACTGCTGAGCTATTCATTTTTCTCTTTTTTTTTTCTTTTTCTTTTGATTCTGATTGTGCCCGTGAAGGAATTCATGACTTCCCTGAAATCATGCCCATGAAGAAATTCACAACCAAAATTTATTCATCTTTTTGTTTTCTATTTTTTTTTATTTTTTTATTTATTTTTCTTTTAAGATTCAAAGATATGATCATTTGGAATCTTCATCAGAAGAAGAAGCCTCTTCTATCAAATGTAACTATGTGAAATACCGAGAAAATTCCACCTTTGTTAGTGGTTTATGGTACAATCTGTAAAAGATGTCCATTCACCACTAATATCCTCCTTAAATCATCAACTAAAGAAAGTTGAACAACTTCATTCTCAAACTCCCCTGGTTCATCCTTGCTGCTCTTAATGTGATCATCATGCCACATTTTCCATTTTTGTTGAGTGAACTCTATTTGGTGAAGTGCTTCCAACCAAAGTTCATCAAATGCATTCAACTGCAAAATTTGTTTTTTATGTACCTGCAACAACTCAATGCCAACTGCTAAAGATGCATAAAATGTTAGTAAAGCATTAGGATGTTGCACCAATATATCAAACAAATTTGCTCCCTGGTTTTTAGTCAACCAACTATTGTTGTTCAAAGGTTGTTTTGGTTGTATTTCAGTTTGTTTTGTACCAGGATGATTTGAATTGGTTCTTGGAGAATGATGCATTAATAAATTAAGAGAGTAATGATATGGTGGAAAAGAATGAAAAATCTGTATATGTTTACCAAAAACAATTCTTGAAAGAATTAACTTTGATAAATGATAATGAAAAGATGAGAAACAATAATGACATCCATGTGGTAAATAAAGAAAATGGTTTTGTACTGGAATGGGTGATAAATTTTCAGAATTATGTTTTTCATCGGTCTGTAGTAATTGATGAACAATAATTAGTTCATCTTTAAAATATGATTTTTGAACATTTTCAGCAAAAACAAACTTTTTGGAGGAATCCAACTCTTCTACATTTTTATTTACAACAATGGAGGCCAAAACTAAAGTATTCTTTTCATTTTCCTTATGTGTTCTAAGAAACTGTGGGCTTTCTGTACAATCATACTTAGGTGTAATAAGTTTACCTGAAAGCAAGTTAACTAATTTTCCACCTTTTTGTATGGTTTTAGGATATACTTTTTTTTTTTCTTGGTTTGCTAAAACACATTTCTTGAACAATCCTATTAATGATTGGTACAACTTGAGGTAAAGGGATTGTAACAGTTAAATGTTCTAATTCCTTTATCAAATCTGATTGTGAAGATGTTATTTTTGATATCTCAAACTGTTCAAAATATGATACTTTATTTGATGAGGTATCTTGTTCTTCTTGATGTTGTTTTAGTGTGGATTTGTTTTCATGTTCATTCTTTTTAACTTCACTTTCTACACTGATAAGTGGAATAGGTTCAAGCGAGTGGTTCACCTGAACACAACCGAGTTTTAACATAGTCACTAACATTTATTAGGGTTGTATTTTCCGATTCAACCACAGAGACAGGGGTTACCTATTTAACATGATTTGGACTGACCACAGGTTGAGTTGAAAACAGAGGTTGTTTTAATTTTTTGTTGTTGTTGTCCACGATAGAAATTATGGATATAATTAGGCAACAAATTTGATTTTTGTTTTTGACAATGTTGTTGCCCTTTGTACAGATTTTGATGTTGTACCCATTGATATCCCTGTAATTTTGGCTGCAACCATGGTGGATGTTGTTGATTCCATTGTTGTTGCATCCATCCATGTTGAGACCATGCTTGGGAGTATGCCCATGGTGGTTGACTCCAACATTGTTGAAGTGGACCTGAAGCGGACCATGGCATATACCAAGGATTATTTCCCCAATGTGCAAGAAATTGAGAAGCATTCTGATATGGAAATTTATGAAAATTATTCCCTTGTCCTTGTCCTACAAAATTGATTTTTTTCATAGGTTGAGATTGTTTTTCAAAGACACTTGTAAGTTCTGGCAATAAACTACACTGATCTGTGGGGTGTCCTAATTGACAAATGCTACATGTAGCAGGTATAAATATTTTGTTCAAAGGACAATCATGAAGAGAGTGTTGCTTTTTACATTCTGAACAATAGATGGCTGAAGATTCAGTAGATTCATTTTTTTCATCTAATGTTCTATCATGTACTAAAATATCAGCCTCTTTCATGCATTCTTTCAAATCATGTTTTTCATTACCAATTCTGTGTTTTCTATGCCTTGAATGAGAGTAATTTTTACAGAGTTTAATAATTTCCTGAAATTTAAGTGCATTTGTATCTCCTCTTCCCAAGATATCCAATGCATCCCTAGATTCATCTTGTAGTCCCCTTAAGAATATGACTTTGCAAATTTTAGGTTCAACACTTCCACATCTCTTATGAACAAAAGAAAATCTGTCTAGATAATCTTCTAAGATTTCATTTTCCTCTTGTTTCATTGTAAGAATTTCATCATTTTGATTCTTGACTTGACAATATTCTTGGTATCTCTCCAAGAATATGTTTTCCATCTCATCCCAAGTTCTAATTGAGTCAGGTGCTAAGGTGATAAACCATCGTAGAGCTAACTCTTTAAGAGTGGAAGGAAATAGTTTGAGCTTTTGATTGTCATTAGTGTAATCATGAGCTTGACATACAATTTTAAACTCAAACAAAAACATATCAGGATCTTCGGATGTAATTCCCTTGAAATTTGGTAATACTGCAGGTGAAATGACCTTCATGGGAGCATTTTGATTAAGATCTAGTTGGATGGGATTTTGAAAAGTTCTGGCAGGTGCACTAGTTGCACTAGGGTGGAGCACATTGTTGGCTCTACCTTGATTCTCTTGTGAGCCTTCCATTGTAGGTTCCCAAAAACAATTATAAATCTTGTCAAATTTTCCTGATTGTATGGATTTGTCAAGAGAAAATGGTGTTGAACTACTTAATTTTCCTCCTTGTAATGATTTCTCAAAGGATCTTGCAGTGTTGGAAGTGGATGATTGGGATTCTTTGAAAATTCCAACATTTTTGGAAATAAAAAATTTAGACATTTTTGACATAATTTCAACCTCTTGTGAAATTTTTCTTCTTGTGGTTTCTTGCTTATTTCCTAAATGGACTGAAATACAATTTACCAATAACAATTACTTATACCAGTCATTACATTCAGATTTTACTCTAAAATTCACAACTTAGCATATTTAATAATTATTGGACTACTTTTCACCTTCTAACAACACCGTGTTCCCCGACAACGATGCCAAAATGATGGGCTGTCGTTAAGCACATCATTAATTCTCAATGAATTTGTCAATCCAGGGTGGTGTCCAAGGCTATTTACGAGAGAAAGTTCAAGCAAGGTTGTAGTTCAGTTCATTTGGAAGCAGCAGGTCTTATTGGTGGAATTGATTGTGTGGGGGTTTTGTGTCACTTCTACCCCTAAATTGCATAAATTGAACTTTAATCTATTTGCAAGAATGAAAACTAATTGCTAATTGCAGAAATGAAACCCTAGTTACAGCTGCAAGAATGAAATCTAATTAAATTGTAGAATTGAAACTCTAGTTATAGTTGCAGAATTGAAAGTCTATTTAATCTTGCAATAATTGAAATGAAGCATAAAAACTAGATCCTGTCAATGCTCTGTAATAGAAGGTCGTCAATCTTCTGTGCAGGGTTTTGACAGCAAAAACAAGAATGCAGGGAAATTACAGAAAACTTGTAAATTGCTGGAAATGGAAATTTGCAGTGAATTGGAAAGTTGTCGGGAATGAAAAGAATAACCAGATCTACCACTAATCATATCACAAAAACATTATGAACAAGAATTAAACAACTAGGAATGTTAGTTGTGCAAAAGAATGAAAATGACAAGTTCACAACTTATTCTACTGTAGCAAAATCAGAATAAAACTTGTCTGTCAGTCCTCCTCCTAGGTCTGGAAGTGGCCAGCCTCCTTTCTTAGAAGAAGGTTTGAATTCTTCTTTAAGTCTTACTCACACTCAGACATAACAAAATAAATGGAATGAAACTGCACTTTTATTGCTTCAGAAACATAATTACAATTATGCTAAAATTTGTTACAGGTCTGAAATCACTATTCTATTATCTCCCTATTTATTTTCTATCTCCTCTATCTAATCTAATAGCTCAACCTGGATGGGAGCTATATTTTATAGATGCCTAAAATCTAATTACAAACATAAAATATGTTGTTCCTGATATCCTGTAGAATTTCCTGGGTTTATCCTAGAAGAGGATCAATTTGATCTTTTCCATAAATGGTGGCTTTGGACGGCAAGGACGACAAAGTTAGATGGGAGATATTTTCCCTTAACTTTCTCAACCTTCTTATCCCCTTTTCCACCGCCAAAATTCAGTCAACAAGTCAAAAAGTGCTTTCTATTCTCATTTCGAAGAAACTGTGTTCATTCCGAAGACATTGTGTTCATTTCGAGGACACTGTGTTCATTCCGAAGACACTATGTTCATTTCGAAGATCTTTAGAATGACCAACTGTGTTGACTCCAAATGGTTTTGGCTGCATTTCTCAGGTGGATTAGCCCTCAGGATCAGATTGCAATAGTCTTCATTCTTCCTTGGATGTGAATTTCATGCCTTGCCATTCATTGGCAGCTGGCTGGAATTTATATGGAAAAACCAGTTTTCTGCTACACAATAATAAGTCTTTGTACTATTTGCTGAATTTAGAGAAACTAATGCTTAATGATCATCAAAATAAGACTAGTGAAGTGTTGTTGTCAACCTAAGCATGACAAGATAACATAAAACTATACAAGAACTATTAAAAATCAGAATATAATGTCCTTAACACTTCAATCATGCAAACGGTTAATACACAACATATTAAATCAACTTAACTAGCATATAAGATAATTCACAAGAGTTTTAGGCAGTTTTAACTATTTAAAACATGCTATAAATGAGGCTTATCCAGGCCTCATCATTCCCCCCAACTTATATTAATGCATGCCCTCATGCATTGCAATAGGCTATGGAGTCACAAATGTCCATACTCATATTCCATGTTTCATAGAACAATTTAGTGCCTGTGTAATTTCTCATGAAGGTTTCTGAGTCATTCTTCAAACTGATCATCTGGTTGGGAATCCTCTTCAAAATAGGAGGGAACCAGAGTAATGATGGTTGGAGGCCTGAATCTGAGACCTACCCAATGATGTTGCATAAAGGTATTTCTCTAGATTGAGAAGGCAATGCCTCAGAATGGAAGGGCACTTCTTCAAAGTGGAGGGGCACTACTTCAGAATGAGCACCTGTGTCTTCATCTTCCCTAGATAATCCAAGTAGTAACTGAACCAAATCCTCCTCTTTATCTGATGTAGTTGATTGTTCGTCAACTTGTGACAGCTTGCTTTTTAGTTTCTCCACTTTCTGCTATAATTCTCTAATTTTCTTTTCATGTTTTTCAATAACATATTTTCTTTCCTCAATCCATCTCATTTGTATTTTTATAACACTCTTGGCTGCTCTCAGTTGTTTTGTGATGTCCACCTCCTCTTCTTCGTTCGACTCAGAACCTAATACTGACAAATCAACTGTAGTTTGTTGCTCAACAACGATCTCATCCTCTACTTCAGACCCCTACTCCTGTACAGGAGGTTCCATGAAATTATCTATGATTACATCCAAATTCTCAGTGGCTTGTTGCACTTCTATGACATCAGGGCTATCCTGTCTGGTCTTCTCTTCAATCATTTGTTCTTTTATCTCTTTTTGTTGGAGTCTTGCAGACCTCCTAGTCCTTAATGTATATTTTCTCTTCTTGCCCTATTTTCTTGTGGTAACAGGGGCTGTAGGGATAGCTTCAGGCTCTTCACTGGGAACTTCACTCTCCTATTCTAACAGATAAATAACATCTTTAGAAAAATGAACCCTCTTCTATTTTATTTTTCTATTGTCAGTTTCAGCCCTTCTCTTCTTAGTCTGTGAGGTTGATGGTTCTAGAGAAAAATGCTTTGTTGCTTTTGCTTGGTGTGTTTCCTTCTCTGCAATAGCATTTTTTTTTTTAGCCTTTTCTTCTTCCTCAGTAGCATATTTTTTTATAGCAACATCTGTATCCTCTTCTCCTTCATCTTCTTCTTCAAAAACTACATTAGTCAGGGTAGAATAAAACCTATTAAAGCTTCTAGGGTTTCCCCTAAAATGATGTTGGCACACCAGTTTAATAAGACCATGATGATGAGGGCTCCTTTTTTTCCTCTTGATAATGTTTTGCCATGCTCTGTAGTTCTTGGTGCAGGTATGCTAGAAAATTCACTCTAAATTTAGGTTGTTGCCTACCATGCCTGAGGTGGTTTAAAATTTTGAAATGATGCCCTGACAAAATTACATACTACCCTTCACAGGTTGAAAAATCTGGTAACCCATGTGGTTACGTTATTCCAGGGTTCTTGTAGGCTGGCCCTTTTTCATTTTTCACTTCATTTCTCTGTTTTGATGCTGAGAAGACTGCTCTCTTCTGCTACTACAGTCATCCGCTAGGTCACTGATTTCTGGTTTCTACAGAATTACAGGGTTTGCTCTTGTTCTTCTTCAGAAAGAACTTTTAATTTTTTTTTTACTTTTCCTTGTAATCATTAGCAAATATGTCTTCGGAAAGAAAATATGGCACACTTCCTTATTATGTGCTCTAAACACCTAGCCATCAATCATTGGACATCCTTGCCATCAAATTTTCTTTACTATTTTTAGCTCGTCCATTCTGCATGCAAATTTTCCCACATGAGTGGTTATTAGCAATGAATGGTGGTGGCATGTTTGTTGGTTATTTTCCTTGTGATTCTCGTACTTCCTCGATGGGTGCAAAATATGAGATGAATCTAACCATAAGCCAACTGACATGTGTCAATGATCACATGGAGTAAAAAAAATTATGTTGACTATGTCTTTTTCTCCCTCCTTGGATGCCACGTGGAAACAGACTATCAAATCTTCATTCCGAAGATTATGTTTCATTTCAAAGACTAAGTTGGGCATTTAATCTAAAGATAACCTCATTCCAAAGATAAACCTTCATTTCGAAGACACACCTTCATTCTGAAGACAAACCTTCATTCTAAAGACACACCTTCATTCCGAAGACAAACCTTCATTTCAAAGACAAAGGCTTCATTCCAAAGACAAACCTTCATTCCGAAGACAAAGGCTTCATTCCAAAGATACCACGGTTATTGAAGATACAACAGTCATTCTGAAGACATAGTAGAAACCAACATTTTTCTCTTTCTCCAAGCATGTTTTGTTTATGCCAACTCTTATGAACACTTTTATACTAATGGTTAATTGTCATATACTATATATCAAATATTTACAATGAGAAAAGTGCAAGAAACATATATACCTGGTTAAAACAAGTTAATGCAAGTTTTGAAAGATGACTGCTTCTATTGATATTCTATTGAGGCTTCCTGCAACACTTCAAAAACAAGTGCAGTTGGTGAATTTGTACAATGGTGACTCAGAACTTTCAAGGTTATGCATGCCAGAAAACTGGTTTTCATGCATACCAACTCAGTAGCGCCTTAGAAAAAGGTTTTCACTGCTGAGCTATTCATTTTTTTTTTTTTTTTTTTCTTTTTTTTTTTTGTCTTTTTGATTCTGATTGTGCCCGTGAAGGAATTCATGACTTCCCTGAAATCATGCCCATGAAGAAATTCATAACCAGAATTTATTCATCTTTTTGTTTTCTATTTTTTCTAATTTTTTTTTATTTTTCTTTTAAGATTCAAAGATATGATCATTTGGAATCTTCATCAGAAGAAGAAGCCTCTTCTATCAAATGTAACTGTGTGAAATACCGAGCAAATTCCACCTTTGTTAGTGGTTTATGGTACAACTGTAAAAGATGTCCATTCACCACTAATATCCTCCTTAAATCATCAACTAAAGAAAGTTGAACAACTTCATTCTCAAACTCCCCTGGTTCATCCTTGCTGCTCTTAATGTGATCATCATGCCACATTTTCCATTTTTGTTGAGTGAACTCTATTTGGTGAAGTGCTTCCAACCAAAGTTCATCAAATGCATTCAACTGCAAAATTTGTTTTTTCTGTACCTGCAACAACTCAATGCCAACTCGCTAAAGATGCATAAAATGTTAGTAAAGCATTAGGATGTTGCACCAATATATCAAACAAATTTGCTCCCTGGTTTTTAGTCAACCAACTATTGTTGTTCAAAGGTTGTTTTGGCTGTATTTCAGTTTGTTTTGTACCAGGATGATTTGAATTGGTTCTTGGAGAATGATGCATTAATAAATTAAGAGAGTAATGATATGGTGGAAAAGAATGAAAAATTTGTATATGTTTACCAAAAACAATTCTTGAAAGAATTAACTTTGATAAATGATAATGAAAAGATGAGAAACAATAATGACATCCATGTGGTAAATAAAGAAAATGGTTTTGTACTGGAATGGGTGATAAATTTTCAGAATTATGTTTTTCATCAATCTGTAGTAATTGTTGAACAATAATTAGTTCATCTTTAAAATATGAGTTTTGAACATTTTCAGCAAAAACAAACTTTTTGGAGGAATCCAACTCTTCTACATTTTTATTTACAACAATGGAGGCCAAAACTAAAGTATTCTTTTCATTTTCCTTATGTGTTCTAAGAAACTGTGGGCTTTCTATACAATCATACTTAGGTGTAATAAGTTTACCTGAAAGCAAGTTAACTAATTTTCCACCTTTTTGTATGGTTTTAGGATATACTTTTTTTTTTCTTGGTTTGCTAAAACACATTTCTTGAACAATCCTATTAATGATTGGTACAACTTGAGGTAAAGGGATTGTAACAGTTAAATGTTCTAATTCCTTTATCAAATCTGATTGTGAAGATGTTATTTTTGATATCTCGGACTGTTCAAAATATGATACTTTATTTGATGAGGTATCTTGTTCTTCTTGATGTTGTTTTAGTGTGGATTTGTTTTCATGTTCATTCTTTTTAACTTCACTTTCTACACTGATAAGTGGAATAGGTTCAAGCAATGGTTCACCCGAACACAACTGAGTTTTAACACAGTCACTAACATTTATTAGGGCTGTATTTTTTGATTCAACCATAGAGACAGGGGTTACCTGTTTAACATGATTTGGACTGACCACAAGTTGAGTTGAAAATAGAGGTTGTTTTAATTTTTTTTGTTGTTGTCCATGATAGAAATTATGGATATAATTAGGCAACAAATTTGATTTTTGTTTTTGACAATGTTGCTGCCCTTTGTACAGATTTTGATGTTGTACCCATTGATATCCCTGTAATTTTGGCTGCAACCATGGTGGATGTTGTTGATTCCATTGTTGTTGCATCCATCCATGTTGAGACCATGCTTGGGAGTATGCCCATGGTGGTTGACTCCAACATTGTTGAAGTGGACCTGAAGCAGACCATGGCATATACCAAGGATTATTTCCCCAATGTGCAAGAAATTGAGAAGCATTCTGATATGGAAATTTATGAAAATTATTCCCTTGTCCTTGTCCTACAAAATTGATTTTTTTCATAGGTTGAGACTATTTTTCAAAGACACTTGTAAGTTCTGGCAATAAACTACACTGATCTGTGGGGTGTCCTAATTGACAAATGCTACATGTAGCAGGTATAAATATTTTGTTCAAAGGACAATCATGAAGAGAGTGTTGCTTTTTACATTCTGAACAATAGATGGCTGAAGATTCAGTAGATTCATTTTTTTCATCTAATGTTCTATCATGTACTAAAATATCAGCCTCTTTCATGCATTCTTTCAAATCATGTTTTTCATTACCAATTCTGTGTTTTCTATGCCTTGAATGAGAGTAATTTTTACAGAGTTTAATAATTTCCTGAAATTTAAGTGCATTTGTATCTCCTCTTCCCAAGATATCCAATGCATCCCTAGATTCATCTTGTAGTCCCCTTAAGAATATGACTTTGCAAATTTTAGGTTCAACACTTCCACATCTCTTATGAACAAAAGAAAATTTGTCTAGATAATCTTCTAAGATTTCATTTTCCTCTTGTTTCATTGTAAGAATTTCATCATTTTGATTCTTGACTTGACAATATTCTTGGTATCTCTCCAAGAATATGTTTTCCATCTCATCCCAAGTTCTAATTGAGTCAGGTGCTAAGGTGATAAACCATCGTAGAGCTAACTCTTTAAGAGTGGAAGGAAATAGTTTGAGCTTTTGATTGTCATTAGTGTAATCATGAGCTTGACATACAATTTTAAACTCAAACAAAAACATATCAAGATCTTCGGATGTAATTCCCTTGAAAGTTGGTAATACTGCAGGTGAAATGACCTTCATGGGAGCATTTTGATTAAGATCTAGTTGGATGGGATTTTGAAAAGTTCTGGCAGGTGCACTAGTTGCACTAGGGTGGAGCACATTGTTGGCTCTACCTTGATTCTCTTGTGAGCCTTCCATTGTAGGTTCCCAAAAACAATTATAAATCTTGTCAAATTTTCCTGATTGTATGGATTTGTCAAGAGAAAATGGTGTTGAACTACTTAATTTTCCTCCTTGTAATGATTTCTCAAAGGATCTTGCAATGCTGGAAGTGGATGATTGGGATTCTTTGAAAATTCCAACATTTTTGGAAATAAAAAATTTAGACATTTTTGACATAATTTCAACCTCTTGTGAAATTTTTCTTCTTGTGGTTTCTTGCTTATTTCCTAAATGGACTGAAATACAATTTACCAATAACAATTACTTATACCAGTCATTACATTCAGATTTTACTCTAAAATTCACAACTTAGCATATTTAATAATTATTGGACTGCTTTTCACCTTCTAACAACACCGTGTTCCCCAACAACGATGCCAAAATGATGGGCTGTCGTTAAGCACATCATTAATTCTCAATGAATTTGTCAATCCAGGGTGGTGTCCAAGGCTATTTACGAGAGAAAGTTCAAGCAGGGTTGTAGTTCAGTTCATTTGGAAGCAGCAGGTCTTATTGGTGGAATTGATTGTGTGGGGGTTTTGTGTCACTTCTACCCCTAAATTGCATAAATTGAACTTTAATCTATTTGCAAGAATGAAAACTAATTGCTAATTGCAGAAATGAAACCCTAGTTACAATTGCAAGAATGAAATCTAATTAAATTGTAGAATTGAAACTCTAGTTATAGTTGCAGAATTGAAAGTCTATTTAATCTTGCAATAATTGAAATGAAGCATAAAAACTAGATCCTGTCAATGCTCTGTAATAGAAGGTCGTCAATCTTCTGTGCAGGGTTTTGACAGCAAAAACAAGAATGCAGGGAAATTACAGAAAACTTGTAAATTGCTGGAAATGGAAATTTGTAGTGAATTGGAAAGTTGTTGGGAATGAAAAGAATAACCAGATCTACCACTAATCATATCACAAAAACATTATGAACAAGAATTAAACAACTAGGAATGTTAGTTGTGCAAAAGAATGAAAATGACAAGTTCACAACTTATTCTACTGCAACAAAATCAGAATAAAACTTGTCTGTCAGTCCTCCTCCTAGGTCTGGAAGTGGCCAACCTCCTTTCTCAGAAGAAGGTTTGAATTCTTCTTTAAGTCTTACTCACACTCAGACATAACAAAATAAATGGAATGAAACTACACTTTTATTGCTTCAGAAACATAATTACAATTCTGCTGAAATCTATTACAGGTCTGAAATCACTATTCTATTATCTCCCTATTTATTTTCTATCTCCTCTATATAATAGCTCAACCTGGATGGGAGCTATATTTTATAGATGCCTAAAATCTAATTACAAACAGAAAATATGTTGTTCCTGATATCCTGTAGAATTTCCTGGGTTTATCCTAGAAGAGGATCAATTTGATCTTTTCCATAAATGGTGGCTTTGGACGGCAAGGACGGCAAAGTTAGATGGGAGATATTTTCCCTTAACTTTCTCAACCTTCTTATCCCATTTTCCACCGCCAAAATTCAGTCAACAAGTCAAAAAGTGCTTTCTATTCTCATTTCGAAGAAACTGTGTTCATTTCGAAGACATTGTGTTCATTCCAGAGACACTGTGTTCATTTCGAAGACACTGTGTTCATTCCGAAGATCTTTAGAATGACCAACTGTGTTGACTCCAAATGGTTTTGGCTGCATTTCTCAGGTGGATTAGCCCTCAGGATCAGATTGCAATAGTCTTCATTCTTCCTTGGATGTGAATTCCATGCCTTGCCATTCATTGGCAGCTGGCTGGAATTTATATGGAAAAACCAGTTTTTTGCTGCATAGTAATAAGTCTTTGTACTATTTGCTGAATTTAGAGAAACTAATGCTTAATGATCATCAAAATAAGACTAGTGAAGTGCTGCTGTCAACCTAAGCATGACAAGATAACATAAAACTATACAAGAACTGTTAAAAATCAGAATATAATGTCCTTAACACTTCAATCATGCAAACAGTTAATACACAACATATTAAATCAACTTAACTAGCATATAAGATAATTCACAAGAGTTTTAGGCAGTTTTAACTATTTAAAACATGCTATAAATGAGGCTTATCCAGGCCTCATTAGCTGGCAACAATTGACGCTTACATCAGCTACCAGGATGGGTTGATGACCATCTCCAATGGATTAAATGTTAAAAGGTTGACTATTTCACCCCTAGTGTAGTCCGTCAACTCAATAGGAGAACCCATGTTGATCGAGCATGAAAATCTTGAGCTATCCATGATCCAACCGGTGATGACGTTGGATGAGTTGGCAGAAGAAGACGAAGATGGTGCTATTATGGAGTTCCTCCATGGGGAGTCCTCCATATCCACACCTGGATCACCGTTGGCTAGCGCCCAAGATCACCACGTTTAGCAGATACACGTCGAGCCAGGAAGAACGTTGAATGTCAGCAGTGGGTTGACTCCCACACAATTAACGAAAGTAGAAGAGCTCCTGGTTAGACACCAACAGACATTTGCATGGGATTACTCATATATGAAGGGTATCAGCCCAAAAATTTGTACCCATCGTATATACCTCGATGATCAAGCAACTCCAAGTAGGAAACCACAAAGAAGAATGAATCTAGCAATGAAAGACATTGTCAAGGAAGAACTGCAAAAACCTTTGACTGCCAGATTCATCTATCCAATTTTTGACAACAAGTGGGTATCACTGTTAGTGGTAGTCCCTAAAAAGAATAGGAAATAACGAATCTATGTGGACTACAGAGCGGTAAACAAAGCGACCAAAAAGGACCACTTCCCGCTCCCGTTCATTGATAAAGTCTTGGATACACTCTCAAGGAGGAAGTATTTCTCCTTCCTGGATGGATTAGTGGATACAACCAGATCTAGATAGGAGAAGAGGATCAAGATAAGACAACATTCACTTGCCCATGGGGAACGTTTGCCTATCAGGTATTACCTTTCAAATTGTGCAACGCACCTACCACCTTTCAAAGGGCGATGCTTAGCATATTTTTAGACATGATGGGAGACGTGGTCGAAGTATACATGGATGAATTCACCGTCTATGGAGAAACCTTTGACAAAGCAATGATGAACTTGGAAAGAGTTCTTGAAAGAAGCAAGGAAAACAATTTGTCCCTGAGCAACGAGAAATGCTTTATGATGATGCAAGAAGGCATTGTACTGGGACACCACCTCTCCGTAGAAGGAATAAAGGTTGATAAAAGAAAAATTGAGGTCATCAGAGACCTACCCAGCCCCATAATGTAGATATAGGTGAGGATTTTTCTTGGATCAGTCAGGTACTACCGATGATTTATCATAGAATTCAGCAAAATTGCAAAACCACTACACACCCTATTATCTAAAGATGTGGATTTCAATTGGATGAAATACTGTGAAGAAGCATTTTAGTTGCTTAAAGAGAAACTGATATCTACACTGGTTTTAAGAGGACCAAATTGGGCTATACCATTCCATATCTACTGCGATGCATCCAACAATGCGATTGGAGCAGTCCTCGGATAGAAGGATGGTGAAGAATTTTATGCCATCTACTATGTCAACAAAAACTTGGTAGGAGCTGAGCTCAACTACACAATGATG
The DNA here is from genome assembly GCA_028583015.1 of Wollemia nobilis. Lineage (NCBI taxonomy): Eukaryota > Viridiplantae > Streptophyta > Pinopsida > Araucariales > Araucariaceae > Wollemia > Wollemia nobilis. The sequence continues at coordinate 4,385,969 of JAQPPZ010001641.1, forward strand.
GAGAAGGAGTTCCTTGCAATTGTGCATGCCATAAACAAATTCCGCTATTATATCACCAGGTATAAGGTATTTGTCCACATGAACCATGTGGCTATCAAATACTTGATGAGCAAGCCGACCATTGGCGAAAGAATTATCAGGTGGCTCTTGTTACTATAGGAATTCGACATCACAATAGTCGACAAACCAGGCAAGGACAACATCATAGAAAATTTTCTATCCAGATTGATACCAACAAACCATACAGTAGTGGAAGACCAATTTCTGGATGAACATTTGTTCACCATTAGTGATCAAATCCTGTGGTACGTAGATATAGCCAATTATTTGGCCACCGAAAGAACCTCACCTGCTCTCTCTTTTTGATAAAAGTAGGCAGCCATAGAGAAAAGCGCATCGTTCCTAGGATTGATGGCCTCCTGTTCAAAATAGGACATGAGCAGGTTATAAGGAGATGCATAGCAAAACATGATTTCTTAGAAGTACTCAAAGAATGTCACGACGAACCATGCGGAGGACACTTTACAAGGAAATGAACTGCCTACAAAATCCTATAGGCTGGGTACTTTTGGCCCACTTTGTTCAAGGATGTGGCTACGTACGCCAGTAAGTGCGATGAATGCTAAAGAATAGGAATGCCAACCCATCAAGACGAAATGCCCCTCCAACATCAGGTACACCTGGAACCCTTTGATAAGTGGGGCATGGACTTTGTGGGACCAATTAATCCACCTTCAATAGGGAGGAGGTTTATTTTGGTCTGTATAGATTACATCACCAAATGGGTTGAAGTTCAAGCATTGAGAGATTCAAAAGAAAGAATAGTCACACAATTTGGGATCCCTAGAGAGATAACAACAGACCAAGGGCCTCAATTTACCTCCAAGTTGATCAAGGAGCTGATGGAGCAATACAGAGTTTGAAACAATAAAACTACACCCTACCATCCATAGGCAAATGGGTAAGTGTAAGTGACGAACAGAGAAATAGAGAATATCTTGACGAAGACCATGTAGCAACACAAAAAATATTGGGCTACATAGTTTTCAAAGGTAGTATGGGCATATAATACCACATGGAAATCCACCACAAGCTTCACACCCTTCCAACTGGTCTATGGGAAGAGTGCGATGATGCCCATTGAATTTGAAATCAAGACATTGAGGATAGCTTCATAATTGAACTTGAGCTTGGATGATGCTCAAAAAGAAAGGATTCGACAGCTAGATCAGTTGGATGAATTTCGAATGGACGCTTTATAGAGAACGTAAATCATACAAAAGTAAAAAAATTGGTTGCATGATCGCCACATTAAACTAAAGCAGTTCCAAGAAGGAGAATGAGTGTTGTTGTATGAATCTCGGTTCCAAGAAAGAAAAGGTAAATTAATGCAAAGATGGATGGGACAATATGAGGTGGTAGAGCTCATCAAGAATGGGGTAGTGTGCGTTAGAATGATTGACGGTAGCAACATAGTGTTAACGGTCAATGGCCACCAACTGTGCCCCTATAACACATCAAAAAAATTATAAGTGGAATCCAAAATAGACGTGGGGGAGACCCTATCTTGTTAGATTTGGACCAAGCTATTAACAGGCAAAATAGTGGGCATGGAGGTGCTCACCAAAATTAGTTAATTTAGTTTTTTTCTTATGGTGTGTTTTGCAGGGATGATGCCTGCATGCAAGTTGCAAGCATCCTAATCCAGGGCCTAATAGGCATGGAATGCATCGAACTACATTTATTTTTCTTTCTTTTCATTTACTTTTTGTAGGTGGAAGACCTGACAACATGAGGAATAGGTATCTAGAAAATTAGGCCTGATTCGGCTCAGCATTCCGACACCAGCACTCGTATGTAGAAGTTGAGGCAGCGTGAAGCGATACTGAGAAGGCTTGATCATCCTTTCCCAGTAAATCACAACATGATTTCCAAGAAGAAGGTGCATTCCTTATAAATAAGGTGATCATCCAGAAGAAGGTTCCTTCCTTATAAAGAAGGCATCCCGCTAGAATAAGGTGCCTTTCTTATAAATAAGGCACCCAGCCAGAAGAAGGTGCCTTCTGTATGAAGAAGGTGACCCACTAGAATAAGGTGCCTTCCTTATAAATAAGATGCCCCACCAGAAGAAGGTGCATTCCTTATAGAGAAGGCGCACACAAAAAATGAAAAAAAAAAAAAAAAAAAAAAAAAAAAAAAAAAAAAAAAAAAAAAATATATATATAAGCGCATTCCATGGCTATAAGGCACCAAAAAAAAAAAAAAAGAGCCCGAGGCACCTTCCACATTAGGAAGGCGCATACAGACCGAGGCACCTTCCACCCTAGGAAGGCACAGGTATTCAGCAGTGCCTTCCACATCAGGAAGGCGCACCCATTCAGAAGCACCTTCCATAGCAGGAAGGCGTCAGCATCAAAAAGGCACCTTCCACCACCGAAAGGAGAATCCAATCAAAAGGGCACCTTCCACCACTGGAAGGCCCATCCAATCAAATATGCCTTCCACCACCGAAAGGCACATCCATTCAAAGAGCACCGACAACATCGGGAAGGCACCATATCAAGCACCTTCCACATCGAGAAGGCACATCCAATCAGAGAACATCGACAACATTGAGAAGGAACCATATAAGCGCTTTCCACATCAAGAAGGTGCCACATAAGAGCCTTCCACATTGGAAAGGTACCAAAGAGCACCTTCCATGTACAACCAGCACTTAAGTCTCCTATATGCCTCGATCAAAATGAAATCACCACATGAACGAGCGACATCAGATGACCATACCCCTCCCCCATGTCACAAATTAATGAATCAATGTTCTTCACGATGCATGAAACACCAAATAAGGTACGTGCATACCAACTCAAATCTTTATATAATTATTCATAAATTATGCAGTACCAAAAAAAATATTGTCGTCATAAAAATCATATCCCCCCATGGTCGGAACCACGTTCCAATGATATGGCTCGAAAGGTGTACCCTAGAATTAAAAGCTAAGGTTAGGCACCTTCCCTATAAGAAGGCGCCTTCCTAATGAATTAAGGATAGAAAAAAAATGCAATAGTAAGAGAAGGCACCATGGGAGGAAGGTAAAAGAATCACACGATGAAAAAGAATGAGCCGAGTGATACGAAAGGAATCAGGTAGGCGGTAAAAAAATAGCTCGAGGCTAAGGTATGGTTCGAATTCTATACCCTGGTTATTCAAGGCTAAGATATGGAGGCAACAAAGGAATTTGTTGCCTCCTTAAGGGGTGACGTAGCTCAGGTGTGAGGGGTAGAAATTCTGGTCACCCCTGAATACATCTCGCAGGTGACTAGATTACCCATCATAGGGGAATGCATATACAAATGCGGACTATTAAAGCCATACACCGAAGTGCTGCTTCTAGGAGAAAATGTGCAGATAGATAAGGAAGGGCTACCCATAAGCAGCCTTACCATGAATCTACAAAATATATTTGAGTAGGTTGGTCAATTCTTTACATGCACTAGGAAGTATACCCATTTGCACGCTAACCATGTGCAGTTTCTGAATCACCTGGTGCATGGAAGGAAGTTGAACGTGCCCTTCTACCTAGAAAATACCCTGAAGGAAGAAGCAGCTAGGTACTAGAAGGGAGCACCGTCCACCTTGTCCCACCATGGGCTTGATATCAGCACTGGTCCGCCATGCAAAAGCACAGAGGCAGAACCCCAATGCAGAGGGAGACAACGACCAAGAAAGGCAACAGGATGCTATTGCAAAAATATGACAAGAAAAGGGAAGCCCTACAGAGGATATGGCAAGTATCAAGCAATTGGCATTGCCCTATTTCATGAAAGAAAGAGGGCATTCACTAGTGCTCGAATGCATAGAGGAAATAGGGTATTCCCTAGTGCCCGAGTATGAAGGGGAAGGAGCACCGCTTATTAGCAATGAGGCCGAGTTTCGGCCACTAGAACCAGCCCCCAAGAGGAAACACCTGCAGTGACTCCTCCTCTCGGTAGAAGAAGAACATAACGACCCAAAAGTTGACGTTGTAGCCCAAACCCTTCGAGAATTGACAAACCGGAGCCCACAAGATGTAGGGACTTCTGGGAGCAATGATCAGGTCGATGCAGCCTTGGAGGAAGCACTGGAGTGGCAAACCAATTACTAGATGGCCCAAAAAATTTTGGAGGACTACCAAAACAAGCATAGAGGGGAATTGAAAGAACGAGAAAGATGAATCGCCCAACTCGAGCAGCTGGTCCAACAGTTATAAGAGGAGAACCAGCTACTCTAGGACAGGGGAACAAAAATAAGGGACGCATCGACCCAAAATGACTGGGCAAAAGAGGTCCTGACGAATTCTCCCACATCTGTAAAATGAGTATTCTCTTCGAGCAAATTTCGATCAGACGCTCGACAGAGCAGCCCAGAGGTAGGGGAGAATTCCTCTATTTTTGAGAGTGAAAGGGAAATAAGTCCCATAACACCCCCTGTCATCGTCCTAAGTGACACATAGCAGGACGAGGGCCAACAACAGTAGACGGGATCGAGGGATAAGGAAGAAATCCCCGGACCTGAGGAAGGAAGAGAAGAACCTGAGGGGTCGGCACAAGACAGACAGGGGGGTGAAGAAGCATCCCCAGGGACATCAGCACAGGCCCCCCAGAGTGACGAGAATGCTCCAGGGACTACAGAGCAGGTCCCTCAAAGGGAGAAAGGGAAAACCCATGTTCGAGCCGCCACATTTTCTATAGAGGCCAAAGGAAAAGGGCCTAGGATGGCTTGAAAGAAGGTGAAGGTGACCTTCACCGAGCCAAAAGAAGATGAGTGGGATATGCAGCCATTCGCATAGAGGCAAAAATAGTTCAAATGGCTACTCAAAGAGATCACAGCAGCTAAGGAGACCAGGAAGGCAACCTCGAGGATGTAGGGGGACTCTGGTATCTACGTCAATCTAGTAGAGGACAACAAGTTCTGGGAGATTTACGAGTCATCTTGGGGATGACCCTCCATGATAAGAAGGTATTTTGAATGATGGGGGGTATATGGCCCCGAATTAGAGGCCACCACCATTACAAAGGAGAATGCAGGGCTTACTCCTAAAGCATCCTGATTGTACAAAGCCCACGTAGTTCATCTTAGGAGGGATAATTTAGATATCTCTCTTGCAGCGATTAGACCTTCAGACGCTGACCTATGGCAAGTTGCAAAAGCTACATTTCAAGCAGTAGAGACGACGCTAGTTAGATCACCTTCTATAGCGGTTAGGACAAGGAAGGCACAATCGACAGTAGCACCTACGACTTCGCATAGAAAAAGAGGAGCCACACCTCTAGATGCCAACGCACATAAGAGGTAGACAGGGGGCCGCAGGTACAATCAGATCCACCAAGAAACGACAATGATGAGGGGTCAACAAGGCTACCTACAATTTTTGATGCCACGAGGGTGTGGCATATGTTAGGCATGGGGGGATGATGAGCATCAGAAATGCTCATATTTTGTATACATTTTCTTGATTATTATGCGGCTGTATAATAAGGATTGCATATGTTTATGAATTATTATATAATTATTTGATGAAATTATGCATGTTATCTAATTCGTGTGTTTTTAGTGTGTTTTTGTGGAATTGTAGTTGATTTAGTCAGATTTGGATCAGTCGAGGTCTTTTCATGGACCTAGCACTTTGTTTCTTTTGGAATCAACATAGAGAAGGTAGGTGCCTTCCTCTTCCAGGAAGGTGCCAAGCGTAAGAAAGCATCGTCCTCTTCCAAGAAGGCACCAAGGGTAAGTAGGCGCTTTCCTCTTCTAGGAAGGCACTAAGGAAAGGCAAGCGCCTTCCTCTCCCAGGAAGGCACCAATAGAAGGCTAGTGCATTCCTCTTCTAGGAAGGTGCCAAAGGAAAATAAGTTCCTTACTTTCATAAGGAAGGCATCGACAGGAAGGTGCCACTAGAAGGCAAGATCCTTCCTCTCATAAGGAAGGCACCAACAATAAGGTGCCACTAGAAGGCAAGCGCCTTCCTCTCATAAGGAAAGCGTTGACAAGAAGACGCCACTAGAATGCAAGTGCCTTCCTATCATAAGGAAGGTTCCAATAGGAAGGCTCCACTAGAAGGCAAGCGCCTTCCTCTCATAGGAAGGTGCCAATAGAAGATAAGTGCCTTCCTATTCTAGGAAGGCACCAATGGTAGTAAGGCACCTTTCGCATAGAGAAGGTGCCCGATATACTTAGGCACCTTCCTCATAGGGAAGGCACCCCTATTCTTCACCCGTTTACCAGACAAGCACGATGTGGACAACAGCGATTGGTGCAGTTCCAACTTTACATCATGTAGAGTTAAATTGGGGATCGCACCGACGTATGAGAACATCCTACCAATGCCAGACGAAGCACAAACCAATCAATGAACATGCCGTCATTAGAAATGAATGCCAATTTTAGCAGATGTTGATCACATTTACCAGACTATCTTAGTTTAGTCTGGAATGAATCGCCTATTATAACTTCTTTGGAACAGAAGATCTACAGGTGTGCTATATAAACACACACAGACCTTTCTAAGGATATATAGAATTTTTTGATAGTAATTATAGAGAGGATATATGAAGAAGTTGATTGTAATACTTTGATAATTATAATACAGTTCTAAGAGTCTCTAAGTGCGTGTTCATCTGGGAGGAAGCTGCTGGAGCCTGGGCCCACTCCAAGCCAGTGTTTCTTCCCCTATTTTTCCTATGTTTTCTAGATTAGTTTACCATTTTTTTTAATATTGTTTATCGCATTATTATTTCTAGTATTGCAATAGGTTTATTTCTAGGAATGCGTGAATATTTCCTTTCTATAGATTTAATTATTTTTATGTAAATTATTGAGGAGTGTATGAATGATTGACGACCGTTTGAAACATCCCCTCAATAGTAGAACTAGCGGACTCATCTCAAGTGGTATTGTAAGCAAATATTTTTCAAGGCCCTTTGCAAGTTTACGAAGCTCCCTAGGTTGATAAATTAAATGCATGGGCATGTGACAAAAGTAGGAAAGAAGTTAACCTTGTTTGGCCCACAACACATACCCCTTCCGGGGTTTGGGAAAATCCCCAATTTTCCGCAAAGAAAAAAGAGGGGGGGGGCGGTCGGCCGCCCCCCCCCCCCCCCCCCCCCCCCCCCGCGCCCCCCCCCCGGGGCCCCCCCGCTCCCTTCCCCACACGGGGGGGGGGGGGCGTCCCCGCCCCCCCCCTCTTCCCTACTCCCCCCCTCCCCCCCCCCTTTTTTTTCTCTTCTCCCCCCCTCCACCCCGTCCGGGGGGGGGGGGGGGGGGGGGGGGGGGGGGGGGGGGTACCACGGGTGTTAATCCCTTCTTCTTTTTTTTTCTTTTCCTCCTTCTCCTCCCCACAGGGGAGGGGGACCCCACCCACCACCAAACAACCACCCCCCCCCCCCCCCTTCAAAAGTAAAAAAATTGGACCACTATAAGCCAAGTAAAGTGGCCATTCTCCTCCATAGCTTAGAGGCTAAAGTACACTCAATAAAAATATGGTTGAGAGTTTCTACATTCTCTTCACACATTTCACATCTAAAAGGGCCATGAAAACCATGCTTCATAAGTTGCTCACCAATAAGCACCCTACGATGCAATAAAAGCCAATTAAAGAACCTCACCTTAGGCCAGAGATTTTGAGCCCACAATCAAGAAAATATGTCAGAAGAATGGTTGGGATTATTATGGCATAAGGTCAAATAACCTTGAGCAATTGAATACTCACCCTTAGTAGTGTTGTTCCATCCAAAACAATCTTTTTCATGGGACCAAGAGAGGGATCTCATATGAAGGATGCCTTGGATATCTTGTCTTTGCCTTTCTAGGATTTGAATAGGCCAGTCCTCAATAGGGATCCAATATCTACCAACCTTTGAATTACCAGTATGGTACTGACAATAATTAGCCACCTTTATCCAATTAGCTCGGTGAAGCTCCTCCATCCAAGGCCTCCAATCGGGAAAATGAGTTATCAAAGGCTTGTGACCATCCCAAGAATCTATCCAAAAAGTTTCCTGTTGACCATTATGAATGATACAAAATAAATTTTTCTTTATCAAATCCTCACCAATCTTAAGAACTACTAAAATGGGAGAACCTTTGGTAGGAAGTTGATAGCGAACAAGGTCTTGAGGACTTTTGTTCTCAGCATATTTAGCACGGAGATTATTGGCCCAAAGAGCATTGGGGTTATGCAACATCCTCCAATATAATTTAGCAGCTAAAGCTTTGTTGTTATTAATAGAAGACTGGAATCCTAACCCCCCTTCACTCTTAGGAAGACATAAAGTATCCCATTTCACCAAGGCCCATTTTCTTTTCTCCTTAGTACCACTCCAAAGGAAACGATGACTGATTTGATCCAATTCTCGAAGAACAACCTTTGGGATATTCAAAACGGAAGAAACATAAATAGGAATAGCTTGAAGGACTGATTTTACCAAGGTGATTCTACCCCTAGAAGAAAGCCACCTGTTGGTCCACTTTCCAATTTTCTTCTTGACTTTGTCCAACAACCAATTCCAATATTTATTTTTCTGCCTTTGAATATTTATGGGAATACCTAAATAAGTGATTGGAAGGGAGGTCTTCTTATATCTTAATTTATCCAAGACCATGGATTCCTGTCTAGCAGAGCAATGAAAGAAAATAACTTTAGATTTGTCTTCATTGATCAACTGCCCAGTAGCCTTAGAAAAACAACTAATGATTTGCTTAATATTAGAAGCTTCCTTAATTGTAGCTTTACCTAAAAGAGTAGAGTCATCCACAAATTGAAGATGAGAGATAGGTCTAGCTCCATGAGCAATGGTAACTCCCTCAAGGGTTTTGTTTTCCCTCTTTTTGGTTATAGTCCTACCCAAGCATTCAACAAGAATGATGAATAAATAAGGGGATAGCGGGTCACCTTGCCTAATACCTCTAGAAGCTGGGAATGACTGAGAAGGCCTACCATTGATAAGAACTAAGTAGGAAACTGAAGAGATACATCCCATAATCCAATCCATCCAATCCTTAGAGAAACCAAATTGCCTCAAAACTTTGATAAGGAAGTGCCAATCCACTCTGTCATAAGCTTTGGATAAGTCTAACCGAATGAACATGGAAGGATATTTTTGCATATCCATGGAATGGATGGCTTCCTGAGCAAGAACTATCTCATCTACTATTTGACGTCCTTCCACATAACCCCCTTGCTTCGGGGAAATAATCTTATGCAAAAGAGGCTTCAACCTTTCTGCCATGATTTTAGTAATGATTTTGAGAAGAACATTACATAAAGCAATAGGTCTAAAAGCTGAGATATGATCAACCTCTTGAGATTTTGGAACAAGAGTAATATAAGTTTTATTGATAACCTTCAAAATTTCTTTGGCTTTCCTGGCTTCTTCCACCACCTCTAATAAATCAACATGAAGGATATCCCAGAACTCTTGGTAGAACTCAATGGGAAAACCATCAAGACCTAGGGTTTTCCCTTTTTGCATTTTAAAAACTACTTGTTGAAGCTCATTGATAGTAATAGGAGCAATCAAAATAGAGTTCTCCTCAGAAGTGATAAGAGAAGGGATTGCTTGAAGAACATTTTGTTGTGAAGCTGAGTCAAGAGGAGTAGCAACAAAAATATTGGAAAAGTAATCAACAACAATAGAGTTCATGCCATCCCAAGTATAAACAACATCTCCAGAATCTGATTTTAAGGAAGAAATAAAGTTGTGAGATCTTTGAGCTAGAAGATATTTGTGGAAGAAATTTGTGTTTCGATCTCCTTCTTTGAGCCATTGAATTCTAGATTTTTGCTTCCATAATATTTCTTCTCTTTTTTCCCATTCCTCTAACTGAGTTGTGAGTTTAATTTCATCTGCACTTCTCTTCTCTGTGAGGCCATCTAAATGGATTTTCTTATTCAAATTTTCAAGATGAGCAATAACTTCATGTTTTTTTTTATGAACATCCCCAAACTCTTTCCAATTCCAAGTCTTGATTTTGGATTTAATGTATTGCAGTCTTTTGGCAAAACAGAACATCTTAGTCCCATGCCTAGGTTTACCTTCCTTCCACCATTGTTGCACACGAGGTCTAAAGGAAATGTCTCTAAGCCACATTAATTGAAAATGAAAAGGAGAGAAACTCACATTGGTTTTCCACATTTCCACCATGACTGGCCAATGATCCGAACCAACATTATTAAGAGTCTTCACTTTAGGAATGTGACCATGGATTAAGAAATTTTTAGAGAGAAAAAACCTATCCAATCTCTCCATTATACAAGCTAAGCCTTGCCTTCTATTAGACCAAGTCATAAGGCCATTATCTGGTTGGATATCCACAAGATGGAGGTTTGCAATATATTCACTCATGAGGTCAGTGCTTTTGTCCAAATTTCTATTTCCCCCCTTTTCTCATCCAGAGAGAGGATGGTATTGAAATCTCCTCCGATCAAGATCCAAGATTTAGGAAAATGAGAGATAATATGAGTAATATCCTTCCACTGTCTTCTTTTTTCCTCCAAAGAAGTTGAAGCATAAATAGTAATGCAGAGCATAATTTGGTTGGAATGTCTACTTTGAATAGCTATAGCCAACAAACCCCAACTGCCAACCATATGGTGAATAACTACCTCTTTTGGGTCCCAAAGACAAGCAATGCCACCGAAGTCCCTTGGGAACTGAGGGAAACCACTTTTCTAGTTGGCCAAATTTTACTGGCAATTGAGTCCATATCCTCCATTGACATCTTTGTTTCTTGAAGGAAAACAAGATGTGGATGATTTATCTGAATCATTCTTCTAATTTCATTTTGTTTTGAAAGACTCCCTTTGAGTCCTCTAATATTCCAAGTGATGATCTTCATTAATACCAGGGCTAAAAAATTTGGGAAGGGCATTAATCTTACCTTCCTCTACAAGCTTTTCACCTTCTTTTACCATATGATATTGATTGGTCTTGCGACCTACTTTTTGATTAGAATCCATATTCAATTTTTTTTCCTATTTCTTGACTTATTCCAATTGAATCTGAGATGGCTTCTAACCTTGAAGAATGCTCGTACACAACCAAAATTTTACTAGATGGTTCAACAGAGTCTATATTGGGACCTGCATTATTTGAAGTTTTGACATTTGAAAGATTATTTTTCTTGTGTAAATTTTCTCCCTTTTTTTCTATTGAAAACCTTTGATTTGTTGGTTTGTCTCTGAGTTCTTCCCTTCATATTTAAATTGTGTTTCTAAGATTTCAGTTTCCATTATTTCCTCTTCCTCACTTGGGACATCATTTGTGGAAAGGATTTCAAACATATTAGTAGATGACTTTGATTGATCCTTCATAACTGGTTTTTTTATAGTGTTCTTCTTCTTAGGTATTTGGAAACCTGTTGAGTTTATATCTTCTTTATTTTGATCAAGAATTTTATTTGGGCAAGCACTAGCCAAATGACCATATTCATGGCAAATTCTACAATGAAAAGGAATGTTCTCATAGTCCACTACTTGCTCCCAAGTGTCTTCCCCAAATTGTAATGTGATATTTTTAGGTAGGGGTTTGTCAAAATCCATTAAAACACAAATCCGAGCATAAATAATATGTTCAAAATTTTGAGTACAATCAGTAGTCATCATAAAAGTTCCTAAAGAGTTTCCAATTGAAGAAAAAATAGTAGGATTCCAAAATTCAATAGGGAGGCCAAAGAGTCTAACCCACACGGGAGCTATAGAAGGCATCTCTTCTTCGACTTTAAATTTAGTATGCCAGGGCTTCATGAAAAGCACTTGCCCTTCCAAAAAACCAAGGACCCCCTTGAAAATTTTTCTCTCTATCTTCATTATTAGCAAATAAAACAAGAAAATAACCATTTGGATAAATAGAGATTTGTAACTCACCTTTAGTTTTCTAGATTTTTGTAACCCAGAATTTGAAAGCAGATAGACTCGGATGAAAACCCACGAACCGACAAATTAGTCCTCTTTTTTCCAAATCTTCAATGCCAATCTGAATGTTACCCATATCAAGCTTAACAATAGGAGTTCCATCAGCTGCTTTAAGACATCCTGACTCCGTTTTCCTAGGATCAATCTTAGGCATTCTTAGAGGTTTATGGGAAGCCCTAATATTGATATTAGCATTGGGCTGAGGTTGTCCACCATGGAGGGCATCCCTAAAATTCATTTTTGGGGTTGAGTCTTTGAAATTCTTACCCTTGACAGGGGTTTTCATAGTAGAATTATTTTGTGGGTGCACCTTAGCACCAGATTCACTTGAGATATGAGCCATTTTTTGATCAACTGCTTGAAACTTGTTTTGTGATCTCTTTAATCCTTGCCCTAGACGTCGTGGAAAGGTATGGTTTTCACTTTTCTTTTGTGCAACAAATTGGAAGTCGTTGTCACTCAAGTTCACAGTATGATCTATTGAAAGATAAATTTCTAACCCATATTGGATCCCCTGCAACATTTCTTGCTAAAATATTGAGCATAAACCACAAAAATATTGGCCGCTAGGGCCCGAAGGCCCTAAAAACCAACCTCTGGAGCTGCTTGCACTCAACCCAGATGAAACCCTCGCATAGCCGCTTGCCAAATATCTCGTTCACACATAGGGATGCGCTAGGATATGTGTTGCTCCAAATGATATGAAAATTGGTGGAGACATTCTAGGGTTTTTCAGGCATCTACCCTCAAAATTTTAGCTCAATACGAGTTCGGATGAGTGAGATATGGCCAAAACGAGTTCGATAGTTTGGGCAGTCCTACGAAAAATGTCTCATGGACTACAACATCATTTCGTATGATATGATCATAAACAACAACCTCACTCTCAACTATATTTAGATTTGCATAACTTGAAATTCTAATGTGATCTTTTTAGGTAGGGGTTTGTCAAAATCTATTAAAACACAAATCAGAGCAAAAATAATATGTTCAATTTTTTTAGTACAATCAACGGTCATCATAAAATTTCCTAAAGAGTTTCCAATTGAATAAAAAATAGTCATATTCTAGAATTCAATTAGGAGACCAAAGAGTCTAACCCACACAGGACCTGTACAAGGCATATCTTCTTCGGATTTAAATTTAGTATACCAAGGCTTCATGAAAAGGCGTACCCTTCCAAAGAACCAGAGATCCCCTTGAAATGTTTTCTCTCTAACTTCATTATTAGAAAATAAAACAAGAAAATAACCATTCATATAAATAGAGATTTGTAACTCACCTTTAGTTTTCTAGATTTTTACAGCCCAGAGTTTGAAAGAAAATAGGCTCAGATGAAAACCCACGAAACGACAAATTAGTTCTCTTTTTTCTATATCTTCAATACCAGTTTGAATGCTACCCATATCAAGCTTAACAAACGGAGTTCCATCATCTGCTTTTAGATATCCTGACTTCATTTTCCTAAGATCCATCTTAAGAATTCTTAGAGGTTTATAGGAAGCCCTAAGATTAATATTAGCATTAGATTGAGGCTGTCCACCACGAAAGGCATCTCTAAAATTCATTTTTGGGGTTGAGTCTTGGAAATTCTTACCCTTGACAAGGGTTTTCATAGTGGATTTATTTTTTGGGTGCACCTTAGCACCAGATTCACTTGAGATCTGAGCCATTTTTTGATTAGCTGCTTGAAACTTGTTTTGTGATCTCTTTAATCCATGCCTTAGACATAGTGGAAAGGTATGATTTTCACTTTTATTTTGTGCAGCAAATTGGAAGCCATTTTCAATCAAGTTTCCAACATGAAAATCTATTGAAAGATAGATTTCTAACCCATCTTGGATCCCCTGCAACATATCCTTCTAAAATCTTGAGCAAAAACCACAAAAATATTGGCTTCTAGGGCCCGAAGGCCCCGAAAACCAAGCTCTAGAGTTGCTTGCACTCAACCCAGATGAAACCCTTGCACAGTCGCTTGCCAAAAATTGTGTTCACACATAGGGATGTGCTAGGATCTATGTTGTTCCACATGATCTAAAAATTGGTTGAGATGTTCTAGGGTTTGTCATGCATCTACCCTCAAAATTTAAGCTCAATATGAGGCTGGATGAGTGAAATATGACCAAAACAAATTGGATAGTTTGGACAGTCCTCCGAAAATTATCTTGGATTTAATTTTTTTCAAGAATATGAAAATTGTTTCATTCACTTTACCAAAAAAAACAAATAAAATTATTTTTATTTTTTATAATTATTATTTTTAATACAATTACTTGTTAACATTATTAATAAAAATGTTTATCGCTATAAAAATAAAAAATAATTATATAAAAATATTAAAAAATAATAATAATATTTAAAATCAAAATTAAAATTTTTTAATATTTTAAAAATATTTTTTATAAAAAACAAATTAATTATTAAAAAAAAAATTAACATTTAAAAACTACATCTAAATTAGTAAATTTGAAATGTTAAACCATAAAATTCAATGCTATAAAATTAAATAATAAAAATAAATTTAATTCAATTTATAAGTTAGCTAATAGAACTCATATGGTATAAAAAGTTCCATAATGTTTTTTAAATTTATAAAACAATAAAATGAGGATTGGGGGGTCAAGCTCTCCTACAACTCATCCATATAAACGACCTCTATGCCCGGGCAACTACCCATGAAAGGTCTGAGAGTATGTCGTTTTTATATAAGTTGTTTATTCTTATGGTATATTTTTATATTAAAATTTAATTTCATTTTAATTTTTTATTTAAATATATTTTTTTAAATAAAAATATCAATTAATTAAATACCTTGATTGGTAAGGAATGCTCGTCATGCATTACATTCATTCGGGTTTTTAAAAGATCAGGATAAATTTTAATTTTTAAAGTTTTCTTTCAAAATTTTATGTAATTGTTTTATGTTTATTATTCATTGAACTATATTTAAAGTGATTTATTTGAACTATATTTAAAATGATTTATTGTTGTGACATATTATAATAACAAATAAAAAAAATATTATTCTGTAAGGATTTGTAATGATTTTTTTAATGGAAGGAGGAGAAAAATGCAATTCACTACAATAATAGGAAAAGTAGCTCCTAATATACTCCACTTTTGAACACTACAAAAAAATAGTTTAAGTTAAAATCATATTATAATATATTTATATTCATTCAGGGGACCCTCACTCAATGATCTACACTAGACAACAATCCGACCAACACAAATAGAACACGTTACATCAGACTAGTGAATAACATAGTTAAATGGACAGTATGTTGAAGCATTTTCAATGGTAATTTAACATTTTGAATTTCACAAGTGGAGAAACTCATGCTCAGAAATCCTCCAGGAGATGATGGGAGTGTACAGGTATTGAAAAATCTCAAATTGTACCATTTGTTCAACTCATGAACATGCACAAATGTATATCAACCATTTTAGACCAAATCCAGCCCTTGAGAAGTATCAGCATCACCTGAATTAAAATCCCACAGGAGCTTTCTCTTACAGCCTTTTCATTACAATGGAAAAAGAATGAACACCCAAATCACCAGACCAACAGTGCAAGTCAAACCAATAGAACTTAATTCAACCCACGAATCTGCGCATCTCCAGGATCCCCAGATTTAATAGTAAAGAGAACCTGTCACAATCCAAACTTCTAGTTTTTAATATTTGCCAGCCCAATAAAAAAAACTGTTCTATATGTTTTTATGGTACTTTAATAGGTGGATACTCTTTAATAGGTCGATATTTAGATTCAAATATAATGAATGGCTTATGTGTGTATAATTATGAGGGATTGGCCAACATCAATCATATCATAATGCAGGCCTGAATGAGTTTCTATCAAATGGACTGGCTGTTTTAAGGACCATTAATCTTAATCTGAGCTGAACAAAAACACCCACTGAAGATAATTCAATAGAAAAAAGGAAAAGAGTAAAGTGATATGCGTATGTTGGGCACAATTGAACTGACCTTCCCACCAATTCCCTCTTGTTGTGAACTCCAAGTTGAGTGGGTCCATGGCCTCTTCCAGCTGCTTCACTTTCGTCTCAATCTGCTACGACCCAATTAATCAATAATAGCCGTGAACCACTTTACAAGTATAAGTATAAAAAAAAAAAAAAAAAAAATTATAAGATTCAGTTGAGAATTCACCCCATTTTGACCTTCCTTTCTCCCTGTGGGAATTTCATGAAGCTCATCAGGTCCTCCGTAGTATAAAGAGGAGCCGAGGAAGCAACGTTCTGGCCCATCTGCATGATTCTCTCCCTTGACGAACCTTTGCATTTCGCTTTTTTCTTTATCTGTCAGTCCCCACAGCAAAACAAAACGTTTACCCCACGCATACAATGAATAAAAGGGAAGGAAATAAATATTTTTCTTAAAATATAAATCATTCCATATAGTGGGCATCGCTGTCGACGTCCAGAAATATAAGGATGATAGCTTTCCAATTGATGGTGGCTCATGTTTCAGACAGTTCATACAAACGTGCTGTCCTTGATGTCGTTATTTTTTCTCTTGGCAGATGCAAGGTTAATAAGATCTGCCCAACGAATCTGAAACTATAGATTACCTAAGATCTGCTATCAGACGAGGAAAACTAGCGTGGCCGATAACTTTAACACAGATTTTGGGGGATGTGGATTTCAGTGTGAACCCAGGGCAATGACAAGAGGAGGTCATGTAAAACACAAACTCCACGGAAAGAAAACTTTAACACGTTTTGACTATGGAGGAAGAAAAGAATGGTTATGGACATATTTTTCAAGTGTGGGCCCAAGATTTGACAGCACCATGTACACTCCCAACAGTAAGAAAGTAATTGTTAAAAGATAAATAGGTGAGGAAGAAAAGAATGGTTATGGACATATTTTTCAAGTGTGGGCCCAAGATTTGACAGCACTATGTACAATCCCAACAGTAAGAAAGTAATTGTTAAAAGATAAATAGGTAAGAGGGATGCAGGAAACGGTACCTTTTGCAACGTTAAGAGTACTTCCACATTGATGATTCCCTTCCCCGTGGAGGACCATCTGCTGCTGTTTTTGTTTTCCCAGGACTTCACATGCCGTTAAATAAGCTGTACACTGAGACTGCAGAGAAATCGTTATAAAATCGGCAGCCAAGGAAAGATCCCCATAAAAAAATAAGACACAGAGAACCTAAAGAAGAGATTCAGGCTTAAGTAAAGGAGCTTCTATGTGGAAACTCAAAGGCTTGAGGAAATTATTTTTTAAAAGGTAGATGGATTGGTAAGTTTTAGCTTTTACTAAGAAGAGATTTAGGTTCAAATCCTGCGACATGCTTGTTTGCAAAAATAATATTTTGACCTGACTATGTTGAATGCACGACTGGTGGTCCCCCTCACGCTAAGGCAACAACAATTAGGTGGTATGGGGGTTATAGGGGACAGCCCTAAAATTTAAACTGCTTGATAGTATAAAAGGACTGTGGATGTATGAAGTTATAGGGGCAGCCCTAAAATTTAAACCCTGCTTGATAGTATAAAAGGACTGTGAATGTAACTAATTCTTTATGTATAAAGAAAACTAAAATTTAAACCAAGGAGTGTGGATGTATGGGGATTATAGGGGGCAACCTTAAAATTTAAACCTGTTTGATAGTATAAAAAAACTGTGGATGTAACCCATTTCCTATGTATAAAGAAAACTGTAAAGATTTTAAAATAGCCATGAATACATTTCTTAATAAAGGGCTTGTACTCAGAACTCATGGGTTATCCTTTTTGGGTGACATAACGGGAAAGGATTTGACTAAGCTCATCTGCCATAGTTGAGTATGTCATGAAACATCCCAACTTTAGGCTTTGCAGAACACAAGCAATTAGTCTATTACAGTGAAAAAACAATGCTTAAGACACTTCAAATTCCCATAGAAACCATAGAGGCATATTTAAACTATCAACCAACATGATCAATACCTCTTCTCTGCGTTTGATCTGAGTAGCCGAATCACTTCTACAAGTCCCCGAGTACAGATCACCATAGGACCTTCTTAAGATACACTGACAAACAACACAAGAGTCCTGGTGAAAGATTTCCGCCATGCAGCTCTTACTCAGTACTCCACAGCTTTCCATGGTTAAAAAATCAAATCTCAAAGAAGATAAGAGACTTCTGTAATGGAAAATGCAATGAAATTCAGCCTGCTCTGCTTGTACAACCAATGCTTACATATTACTCATAATGATAGAAAAACCACATTCATGGATGACTAAAAAGCAGGAGAGGCTATAAAGACATGGTACTAAGATGATAGAGTCCAGTGTGAAATATAGGCAAAGGATTTCAACACATAGGGAAATGCTCAAACGTGTAAAAGTCAGCTAAATCGGGCATAAAGACATCTGGATAATACCAACTGACAAAACGACCCTGATATCCAATAGATAGTTCACAAATATCCACCAAATTAACAAGATAACACCACGAAAAACTTCCTAGTGTCAGCCAATAGCACTTCTCTAAATAATCCAATGGATTAACAGATAACACCAATCTCTCAATTGGAAAGACGATCTCCATATTTTGAGAGCTATGTTTTACTGTACTCCAAATTTGTTTTATAGCATCGTGGACTGATACTGAGGGGTGACCCAATCAAAAGTAATATGCACTTGTGTTGAATTGGATTGGATTGGATTGAATTCTAATTGTGACGGTGCCTCTGTAATGGATTGGATTGAATTCTAATCGTGACGATCCGAATGCTCCACCTGGTCCAACGCTAAAATCATGACTATGTAACGTCATTGTTGTCCTTGTTCTCATTGTCGTAAAAAAATCACACCGATGCCATTGTTGGCCTTGGAAATGACACATTGGATAAGGCTTCGAATTTTTAGATGGTATTAGCATTGTCCTGTATTGATGAAGAATGGTGAAGAATGCAAGATCCAATCATACATTATTGAAGCAGAATCATAGCTGAATTATTGCTCTACAAAAACCATAGCGGTCGTGGAAAGGGTAATTATAATTCTATTTTATTGTATTTTTCACTCAATCTTAGTGGGCTATGGAAGTAGTGATAGGTGCACTGTTTCGGCTCATAGGCTCAAGATCTAGGAATGGCTGACTGTGATCGACTGGATG
Organism: Wollemia nobilis; assembly: GCA_028583015.1. Lineage (NCBI taxonomy): Eukaryota > Viridiplantae > Streptophyta > Pinopsida > Araucariales > Araucariaceae > Wollemia > Wollemia nobilis. Next base: position 4,405,052 of record JAQPPZ010001641.1, read on the forward strand.
CAATATAGTAACATTGGTAATTTGGGGGAAGATCCACCAAAGTAAAAGTCATTTTGGGTTAGATAGTCCAAAGGACAATATTGAGGAGGATCATGTGGGACATCCTCAATCTCATAGTGATCTTCATCAACAATCAATATGGGATAGGTTAAGGTTAAAATTATATGAATTGAGAGAAGATAAGATCTATGAGGAACGATGGCCTCTTATTATCATCCTCGTCTCAATACAATATGTTTAAAGAAATAATGGCATCATGAAATAATGGCATGATGGGACTGCCTAAATAGAAGGTCAATTCTATCTTTGCTATCAAATTAAAGGAAAGGAAAAGGCTTAATATGGTTGGAGATGTAACCTATTCCATAGTGTCTTAGCTAGGCTTCAACCTCAAAGGGTTTTTTTTATGCTTTTTCATGTAGGACTAATCATTTTCCTTGATATTAGATGTTGGAAAGCATTTTTTTTGGGATGAGATTTAAGTTTGACAAGTAGCATGAACCAAACTATCTTTGAGTTGACAAAGGGTTACTGGCTTGGGTTTTTCATCATTGGTCTTACCAACGTAAATAAAAGAGAAACTTTCACCATTTTACCCTTCCTAAAGGGTAAACCTAGGGTTTAAGGAGATAGAGGGAGCTTGGTTAGGTCTATGAAAGGTTGATTATTATCTTGATTATTAGTGTTGATGTTGGTTAGATTAGAAGTTTGAGTTTCAAGTATGTTACTTTTAGGTTGATTATTTAAGTTTAAAGACCTTAATGCAACCATAATAGAAGTTAAGAGGAGGAAGAAGAAGTTGAAGGATATGGATTAAGAAAAAGGTAAATACAAACCTTAGGATTCTCAACCTCGACCAATAAGCAAAGAGTTTAGGGTTAGATGGAATGTGATAGATCTTTTCTTGATACTTGTACTTGAGGCACTGGTTAAAACTTTATTGAATGAAATGCATCACATAAACCTATGGCCTTTCTAAAAGAATGTTATAGGTTAAGTCATAAGGCATGATGTAAAAGAGAGTATTGAGAATGTGGGGTTTGACTTTGAGGGATAATAATATAGTGCCACTAGATGCATGTTCCTCATTATCAAATGCCCTAATGATAGATTGGGTTTCTCCAAATCTTGTTTATTTGGTTCAAAATTGCTAATGAATGTTAGACTACAAACATTGAGACCTAGGCCATTATTAACAAGGATTTGCTTGATGAAGATGTTATTGATATAGCCCATGATGTACAAAGAAGCTCTCTAATCACAGAGGTTAAAGGAATATTATCCTTATAAAATGATATGGTTACATGATTTACCCCAATGGATCCCACTATAAAAGTGAGATCATTAGGGTTAAGATCTTGAGGAAAAATCTATTCACTAAAAAATTTGAACAAGATGCCCTTGTGTGTTGGAGAGGTCCTTAGAAGTTCAAGAAAAGATATATTTCTTGGGGTACTTGCAAGCTACTAGTGCAAATCAAAAGTACCCTTATCTTTATTGCTTGATTATATTATTCATGGTGGTACTTTGTAGAATTAAGCTCTTTTGTGTAGGGGACCAAAGGAGATCAAGAGGTTTTATTAGATGATGTATTCATGTGTTTTTACCTTGTCACAACAAAAATGGAAGAAGGGTGATTGGAAGGATGGATTTTTTCCAACATGTTTTTATTAGGGCATGAGACATTCCTATAACAAACATTGGTTGTTGCCTTTTGATCATGGTTTGATAATAGATCTTGGAAGATCACGATATTTATTAGAAGAGGATTAGGAGTGGGATTTATTGAAGACAACTTGACCATTATCTATTAGATCTTGGATGAGTTTTCTAAGGCTCTTGCACATATTGGGTGAATGACCATTAGTGTGGTGGAAGGCACAATGCAAACTAAGGAAAAACTAATGAGGCTTTTCCTTTCTAAAATCTAAAGGATTGATAAATGGAAGCTCCACCATTTTGGCTTCAAGGAAGTAGTTGAGGATGGTCAAAGGAGGTTGATCCAAATGGGAGAAATTCCTATTGGATTTTGACTATTGGAACTTCATTATGACAAGATTTTGAAGGGCCACCATAATACTCATCTTGTTGGTTTGGCACAAGTCAATGAGTCTATTACCTACAACATGCTTATTTCTTGTAACAACCCAAGTCTACTCACTTGGTTGCACCGCTTAAAAAAAACAATTGCCATCATAGGGTAATTTTTTTTTGTTTTCAACTACACTATTGTTCATAAGAATGCTTTCACATTCATAGAAAATTTATTCCACCCAATAAAATATTATTATAATATTTAATTAGTATAGGCATATTATACCAATTTTGGATTTTAGAATACTACAGGTAGTCACCCAAGTGGACGAGATTGGCCAAATCCTATGAATGTGCCATCTGTGGAGTCGACTTGTCTCATTTATCATCCTCATGTTCTGGCTTGAGGGTCAATCCATGACAAGGGTTATCCTCTAGGGTCCATTAAACCTAAAGAGTGGACGCTTACTTCCCTATCCCATTTCATACTGAGCCCTAGACTGCTTGGTCAACTTCCTCTTTCACATGTATGAAAGGAATTATTGTACGTATGCCTTTGTGACTAATTTTTCTCCCCTTATCTAGAGTTAGTTAGCACCATGTCAATTCCAAGACCTTGGTATTCATCACACATGTACATTATAACTCACGTTCATTTATTCCATACCAAACTTCATGGCTCATCTAGAAAAGTTAAATGATCATGGGACTTACCATAGTACTACCTGGTGGTAACCTGGAGGTAGCATCCCATAATGCCCCTCTTTACTATTTTTGAACTAGTCACATTTTCTAATCGAATCCATAAAAAATATAGTTGCCCCAATACTTGCTCTATGCAAACTTGCACCTTAGCAACATTGGGTGTCAGATAGTCATCCATACCCTATGACCTCTGCAAGTTTTTTATTCACTCTTAAAACTATATTATCAGTTTGGTAGTTTATACGTATAAAGGAAATCCTTCTAATAACGATCCTTAAATTAACAAGGAAAATCCTAGCTTGTTTTGCTCATAAACTAACTATGCCTATTCCCAACAAGCTTTTGATATTAGCAAGACATTATAAGCCTTAATGGGTTCCCGTATTCTTTTTTGGACTTATTGATGTAAAGTAGATTATTGAAAGAAGACTAAACTAATTCAAGTAAATTAATTAATCACACTTCAATAGTTTTCATCTTTAGAAGTTGATTAGCCTAGAGAGAACTCTAAATAATCTTGCTCTCTATAAGCCACTAAAACTTTACTCAATCTCACTATTAGTTTACATTCATAATACAACTTCCAAAAGTTCAAGTTATCAACCATGAAAGATTTTATTTTTTATGTCAATAATAGTTTTGCTTTTAGCATTTCACCCTTATGAACCATACATTTTTAGCTTAAAAAATTGCACAAAGGTTTGACTTTCACATAAAGGAGATATTCTCAACTATTCAACCAGGAAACCCTTTTTTAATTAATTCAAACCCTTCTTTAGCACTTTATATACAACGAACACCTCACTGTGATGGAGGTGTACCTGCGCTCGGCTAAAAATGAAGTTATTTCCATGTTTGAGGTTCTAGGCCTTGATTAGCACAATTTAAAAAGAAACATAAATGTTTAGCATTTGGTAGGTAGTTCACATGTGAGTACACCATTTGTTTTAGGTTCTTTTATTCATTTATTTTATTAGCTTTTGAAATTGTTTAAAGTTCACCATTAAACCAAAACTAGTACCAAGACGTTACAACATCATCAAAGTAAAGTTTAATCTAAACTAGGGCAGCACAAAGTTTACCATAATTTATTTGTTAAATCAAGATAAATTCTTCCATTGGCTTCTGCAAAACTGGTCTAGGAATGGATATAGACTTCATATAGAAAAGAAGCATGTGCTTTAATAGTCACATGTTCACAGCCAAAGGTAAACTTACACAATATTTTAACCAGATGAAAATGATTCTATCCAACTATATTCAACATTAAATTTCCCAAATACATTTCTCACAAAGGGGTATAAACCATTAACAAAGAAACTATGAATTATCTCATGACATAATACAATTGTCCACTAAGGATATCTATTACAAGATTTTCAAAAAGATATGCAAGGCAGAAAAATAGTTATGATGTTTTCCATTCAATTTACAACAATCATATTTAAACATATTTCACATGCCAACTCTTCAAATTGTTACATTCAGAATTCAAATTGTTGACAATCAATCCCTCTTGTAGTAATGAGCTGAGCATACTTTCTTAATTTTTTTTCACAACTAACACAAAATATTCTTGTGTCCATATTTGGAAGAGGTACAACTTTATCTAAGCATTGACTATAGCTGACTTCTAGCCGAATGTTGGCTACTCCCACCCAAGCCAACACAACACCTCAAATTTTTCTTAGAATAGCTCTCAACACCGCCAACTTGGTTATAAATATGGATAGGGATCAGAGACAACTTTAATATGAATGCAGTCTAATTGTGCAATCAAACTAACATGTCATACAACATGGTTTGCAAAAGCAACATCCAGACTATAAAACTATATATACCACATGCATGGATTCATTCATCTATTCAAACATTCATTCTATTACTAAAGAAATCTCGCTACCATTTTATTTCTCATAATATAACACAACACTCTCTTCGCTTCATGTTCAAAGATAAAGTACAAGCTATATAATTTAGAAAAACATCACACACTTTACTTTCTTTCTCAAGAAAAGTTCCAACAAATGTTTACAACACCCACTTTACTTCCTTTCACAAGCAAAGTTCCAACAAAACGTTTACAACACCCACTTTACTTCCTTTCACAAGCAAAGTTCAATAAAAATGTTTACAATAATTCAACCATTAAAGTTCATTTCAGGTTCTTTATTCAAGGATACATAAATTATTACTAAATCATTCAACATTTAGAAACAACACACAATGCATTTTTCTAACAAACAATATAATTCATATTTTCAAGCAACTCAAGACAAAAGACCCAAGAATCCAACTATAATACATCATGTAGTCCTCTTGTCCATGTTGCCTTCCAAGGTAAACAATTTGGCTTCTCTGCAATCGTTCTCTGCAATATCCAAATCCTCCAAATTGTTTTATTAAACTAGCTACTTCCCTTTCTTCTCCCTCTGACTCAAAAAACATGGGATCGATTTAACAAACACCACTACCATGCACAACGCCCAGTTGAAAGGGATTTATTGACGTTCATAGTTAGACGTTCTTTACCATCATGACCAGATGTTGAAAGAATGGAGTGTTGGCTTAAACTCTATCTTTCCTATGAATTCCTTTATTTCAAAGTAACCACCACCAAAACATAAAATATATTCAATATTCCAACTTTCTAATCCATCTTAATATTTATCTTTTTCCAATGTAAGCTTCACATAATATTTTCAAATCATCACAACTTTTATAAAAGGTGGCTCCCATGACATAGCATCTTCATTGCCACATAAGAAAATAAAATAGATCAATAAGCCAATACAAACATTGTGCAAACATTAAAACAAGACATATGCCTAATGCAGTCCTACATGAACTCTTTCTCAATGTGAACTTCCATGTGTTCACAATCCGAATCATCACTTCTCAACTTACCCTTTTTCCTTCAACTATTCCTTTGTCAACCGAAGAATTATTCCTAATCCTACATACACCAAACCATCAGTAGTACTAGATTTCGAAATAAAAGGGTAAGTAAAATCATCAATTCAATTTGCTATTTCAAGGTTGTGTGAGGAGGGTCGTTACATCCTCCCCCACTAAAAATAAACATAGTCCCTATGTTTTAGACAAGTTTAATCAAGAAAAACTTTTGCATATTCTTTATACAAATGTCATAAGTAATCAAATTAATCCATTATTCAATTTTTCACATAAAATATCCCAATCCTCATAATCATCATCGTATCACAATTGTTCAAATCAGGCATATAACCAAATAATGTAATATTTTATATTGTATTCAATCAAATATCCATGAATGAATTAAAACATACACCATCACAATTTCAAAAACTACTTTACTCAGTAATGAAAAATATAGACAAGCTACTATACTCAGTATTCAGTCTCATATTCATTAAATATGTAGATATATCATCAAATCATTAGATTTTTTTTTTATAAAATTCTATATCTACTCAAAAGGGTAAGGAAATTGTTGTTGCATGTCTACCACGTCTTTCCACATGGCATTTATGTTTGAGTAGTGGTCTCACTAGACTCGGTATTACTCTATGCTTCTTTTCCTCAAATTCTTGGTTCTCAAACCACATATGCGAATAGGTCAAAATTTAATCTTTAGTGGATAGGTCATCTGCAATTTTGAGACATCCAAAACATGAGTAGGGTCAGAAATATATTTTCTCAAAAGGGACACATGGAAGACATTTTGAATTTTTGACAGGCTTGGTAGGAGAGAAAGTTTGTAAGCGATTGAGTTCATCTTGGCCACAATTTAAAATGGATACACATATCTGAAATCAAGTTTGGAAGATTTTATAGAACTTTTAGTTGGTTTCACCCTTAATAATACCCTATCTCCCATAGAATATTCCCTTGGTATTCTTTTGAGGTCCGCGTAGCTCTTCTGGTGATCTACAACCTCTTTCAACTTTTGCTGAATTATTTTTCGTTGTTCTTCCATTTCTTTTATCATTTTTGGTTCAATCACTACTCAATCTAGATTATCCCAAGACAAGGAAGTTCTGCACCTTCTCCCATATAGGGCTTCAAAAGGTGCCATACCTAGTGATGCATGGTAACTATTATTATATGTAAATTCCACTAGGTATAAATAGTCTTCCCACTTTGTATGTTGATCCATGTAGTAAATTCTTATCATATCTTCTAGTACCTGATTCACCCTCTTAGTTTGCCCATCTGTCTCAAGGTGATAAGAAATACTAATATTTAATTTGGTCCCAAATACTTGATGCAATGCATACCAAAATTTAGAGGTAAATCAAGAATATCTATTAGATATTATCACCTCTGTAAATCCATGTAGTCTTACCACTTCCCTGACAAACTTATTTGCTATAATAAGTGCATCATCTTGTACATTTCTTGGTATAAAATATACAACCTTGGTTAACTTATCCACCACTACCAAGATCGCATCATGCCTAAACCTTGTTTTAGGCAATCCCACTATAAAATCCATTGATACCAATTACCAATTTCGCATAGGTGTCTCATGTGGGTACAACTCTCCTGCTGGATGAAGATGTTCAACTTTCACTCTTTGACATTCCAAACATTTGGCCACATAATTAGTGATATCCTTTTTCAAACTCGTCCAATAGTAAACTTTTTTCAAATTATTGCGCATTTTTGCCCCTCCTAGGTATGCAAAATAAGGAGTATTGTGAGCCTCCATAAGGATTATTTCTCTCAACCATATTGTGCTTGGCACTAATCTATATCTATAAAATAAAAAATTATAAAATTTGTATTCTTTTTAGGTTCTTGCTCAACATGAACACTACAAGACTGGAAAAATTCATCCTTTTCTTACATTTATTTAATTCGATCTAAAATATCATAATGATATTTTTTCATAGAATTAATGTGCCCTCTTCTGCTCAAAGCATCGACAACCTTATTCTCCTTACCCTTAATATAATCAATGTCAAATTCATACTTGGCTATAAATTTCATCCAACGTCTTTGTCAGGCATTCAATAAGGGTTGAGTAAATAGGTACCTTAGACTTTGGTGATCTATTTTTTATTCAAATGGCTTTCTCAACAAATAATACCTCCAAATATTTAAGGTATGTACTACCATTGCCAACTCTAAATCATGAGTGATGTAATTTAAATCATGCCTTTTAAGTTTTCTAGACTCATAGGCAATAATTGCATCATCTTGGATCAAGACCCCACCTAACCCATCAATTGATGCATTTGTACATATTATAAATTTCTTATTAGGGTCAGGCAATTGTAGGATTGGTGCAGTCGTCAAAATTCTTATTAAAACTCAAAAAGCCTCTTCACACTGATCTGTCCATTTGAAAGTTTTTCCTTTCCTTTGAATGCTTGTGATGGGTTGGGTAATTCTTGAAAAACCTCTAATGAATCACCTATAATATCCTACAATACCCATAAAATTTTGCACCTTTGTCACATTAGTAGGTGCTCTGTAATCAATTATTGCTTCAATTTTCTTGGGATATATCACTATCCCTTCAGCAGAGATAATGTGTCCTAGATACTGTAATCACAGAGTATAAAACTGTCACTTTGATAATTTTCCATATAATTGATTCTTTCAAGCATGATTCTCATATGTTGGTCATGTTCCTCCTTGTTCTTGGAATAGACCAATATGTCATTAAAAAATGAGAACAAATCAATCTAGTTGCTCTCTAAAAACTCTTTTTATGAGATTCATGAATGCAACTGGGGCATTAGTTAGCCCAAAAGGTAGGACAATAAATTTAAAATGTCCATATCTTGTTCTAAATGTTATTTTAGAAATATCTTCTTCTCGTATTCTCAACTGATGATAACCAGTGTAGATACTAAAATCACATCAATTCGATTAGAGTGTAATGATGCACTCTTATCAACACCATATGGCCTCCTTAGGAAACCCCTAGGGGTTAAATAGTGGTCCTAACCACTTTTGGGAAGTTCTACTCCACTTTTGGAATGTTTTGGGCCATGTAGCCATGGTTGTTCCACACCAGGATGACCACAATTCATGGCCATCCCACCTAGGTACGGCCACCAGCAACAATCCCTAGGTGTGACGGCCATGGCCTGGCACCCTTAAAAAGTCAAGGGCAGGATAAATGACAATAAAATTCTTCCATTTATCTTATCCATTTATTTATGACAGATTGAGGGCCTGCCAAATCTATCACAACCTACAAATTGGAGGCCCAAATTGGAGGCTTCTCCCACCCAATGCATGGTAGGATTTTGACAAATGGTGGCACATGCCTTGCATGCCTCACTTGCCCATTTGACCCTGTGGCTATCTTGAGCTATAAAATAGATTCAATCCACCCAATTTCAAGGCAATATTTTGCAATGAAGTTCTACTGAGATTCACTCTCCCTTTCACCATGTATTTTTACTTGGAATCTTCATCAATCGAAGGAGGTTTCCAAGTCATCCAAAAATACATAAATATGTTCCAAAACCCACTCATTTGTGTGAATTAGATCACCAAATTTTATTAAAAAAACCCTAGGAATATTTTGAACTAGATCCTAGAGGAATCAGTGGTAAAAACTACTAGGTTTGGTGTCCATCCCCACCTAGGGTGGTTAACAGTCATAATTGGAACACCCATGGATGGCCATGAATATGCATATAATTTAAATTAAATTTTAGCATAGATCATTTCTAGAGTAGATTATATGCATCATATTAATATTTGGTGTAATTTGGAGTAGTTTTGGACCTTCTATTAGGTTTTTCATTCTAATAGTCCCAATTGGAACACCCAAGGATGGCCATGGATTTTGCATATAATTTCACCTCTATTTTAGCATAAATAATCTCTAAAGTAGATTATAAGAATTATACTAATTTTTGGTCTATTTTGGAATAGTTTTGCACCATCTATTTCACTCTTCATATTCTCTATTGCATGTACCTCTTTGATTTCATCTCAATCTGCATACGCTATTAACAAATTTAAGTTCTTTGTATGTAGATCTAGGTATCTCAGTGTGCAAGGAAGGAGCTACAAGTTTTAATACAGATAGATCATCGCAGTGGTATCAAAAACCTACTCTTCAATTCATGAGTGCGAGGAAGGCATTAAAGTGCACCTTGAGTCTTTGAAAGGATTAGATCCTTTCGATACCTTGTAATGATTGTATCAATTCATAGCCCCCAAGGGGATGCATTTTAACCATGGATTCTACAAATTTATGAATATAAAGAGGACACCCATTTATTTTTATATATTGTTATCATTTTTGTAATTAAATGTTGCTTTTGAATGATTAAATAAATAGGTGCAACTCATTTTCCTTTGCTATGTGCACCATGTTTTTTTCTCTATAGTGGTGATCATGGTGGTACCTCTGTCTTGTTTCATTTTGGCAAGTTTAACCTTATTTTTATCTCTAAAATTTTGTAGGTTTTGGCCATTATGGCTTGAAAATACCCATAATTTCCTAATTGGAACACCCAAGGATGGCCACGGTAGTCGTCCCACCCAAGGACGACTCCCAAATTGGCATTTGTCCCACTCTGGGATGGACGCAAAATAGGGATCTTACAACTCAAATTGACAGGAAAATAACAGCATCTTAGGCTTTCAATATGAGTATTTGGACCTTATTTTACATTTTTACTATTTACAGAAAGTTATATTTAGCTTTTCATTACTTTTCCTTATTTTTTTGAAAGGTAGATTTCACTTTTCTTAAATATCAAAACAAAAAAGAAGAAAAAAAAATAGGAAAAGAACCAAGTAAAAATGTATTTGTGTGGTTTGATTGCTTATGACCTACATAATGGTTAGGTTGAAATATAGGGTACACATTTTTTAGGTTCCATTATTTATTTAATACTTCTGAAAGTGAAACATTATTTTGCATTTAGTGAAGTATCATTGAGTGCTCTTTGATAATTTTATCCAAAGTATTAGTGAAGTATTAAGATATCTTATAGGTAGTGATCTTAATACTTTATGAGAAACACTGGAGTCCTCAATTTTGAATCCATGTCCATGCATGGTATTAACAACCTCATCCACATGAAGTAAGTATCTAGAAATATCTTTCTAATCTTCCATATCCAAATCTTCAAACCTTTTCTTATGGTTTTCTAGTTTTTCCAACTTGACCTTATTATCTCCTTCATATGTTTTCTTCAATTTGTCTCATATCTATTTTTCTTCTTTGCATTGCATAACTTTTACAAATTTTGCTTCACGTAATCCACTTAATATTCCATTCATAGCCTTGTAATTATTCGCATGTAATAGCTTACCATCCTTATCTATGGGAGTAGTTGTAGGTGTGAACCCATACTCAATTGATTGACATATCTCATATGCTTGTACCATCAAGTAAGTCTTCATTATTATAATCCAGAAGGTATAATTGTTCCCATCAAACAATGGAGCCCTATTTTATGAACATCCACTCTGAGATGCCATCTATGTTCCTGTAATATCTTCTTTCAAGATGTAATACTTTTCGAAGAAACCCGATCTGATACCAATTGAATAACACAAGCTTATACTTAGAGGGGGTGAACAGTATAAGATCAACTTTTAATTTTATTTACCAAACAATATTATCCAATGTTATTAATTACAATATCAATAGCAGTAATCAAAGCAATGCAAAAATCATCACACACTTTTGAGACACAAATTTAACTTGGTACATCCAATGTGGGTTACGTCCATGGAGAAAAATTTTCTTCTAAATTTTCTCAAAAGATATCTTGGGAACCAAATCCCTATTACAATGTTTATGGACCTCTGTCCAAAGGATATCTCAATCCCCAATGCTATAATTTGTGGATATCTCTCCACTCGATAACTTCCCTTTGCTCTGATTTGTGGATCTCTATCCATAGGAGAACTATATCCCCGCTGCTCTAGTTTGTGGATCTCTCTCTACAAGAGAACTCTATTCCATATACTCTAGTTTGTGGATATCTCTCCATAGGATAACTCTATCCCATATGCGCTTTTTTGTGTATCTCTCTCCATAGGATAACTCTATCCCCTCTACTCTCGTCTGCTACAAATCATGCTCTCAACTTTATCTTAAATTTGCACCAAACTACATTACAAGGCTAGTACAAATCTGATCCAACTCTACTCATAAACATCTTCTCAAATATACACCATACCTAATTACAAGACTAGCACAAATTTACTCTAACTATTCTCACAAATATTTACCTCAAATCTGCACCAGACCTCGTTACAAGGCTAGAATAAATCTTCTCTAACTCTTCTCACAAATATTTACCTCAAATCTACACCAAACCTCATTATAAGTCTAACACAAATCTAATCTGACTCTGCTCACAAATCTACCTTAAATCTGCACCCAACCTCATTACAAGGGTAGCACAAATCCGCTTCAATTATTCTCTCAAATTTGTTCAACTCTGTTCCAAGTCTTCTTCCAGGACTTGCTCAAATCTGCTTTAATGCTACTTCAAGTCCTCACAAGACTTTCTCAAATTTACCTTAATGCTACTTCAAGTCTTCTCATATGACTTCCTAAAATATACCTTCAATCCTTCTCAAAAGACTTGCTCAAATATGCTTTAATGTTGATTACTAAACCTGCTCAAATATTTTCAAATATTGCATAGAAATAAAACTTATATCTTTTTTATAAATGCTTTCTTCAAATAGATATATTCTACTCATAATTCATTTAACCTTTGGAACATATAGAGAATGATATGTACTACCCAATATGTTCTTTACATTCACAAATACTGCATTCATCCAATCCAATCTCTATCTCTTGTAAAATCCCTTTTAGTCAAATCAAACTGGTGTACAACTTTGCTTTACTAATCTAATTTCTAACACTTGCACATTCACTTTCAATATCACTCAAACCAATGCTCAAAAACTTCACAAATCCACTTTAAAAATGAAGCACAATTTTTCTCACAATCCCTAACACAAGTGTTTCAAATTTATTTCAACTAGGATGCACAAGTTGTTTCACAAACCCTAGATCAAGTGTATCCAATCTCATTCAACAATGGAGTTCAATCAATGAATCACAAAACCTATCTCAAATATTTCCAACAATGCACATGAACTTAATACTTATATCTCATCCTTATAACATTAAAAGATATACCCAACTAAACACCTCAAATAGTGAGTAATGTCCTCATACCTGTTAATTTGCCTTGATGAAGAAATTATTAGAATAAATCTTTGTTCTCTTAAGTTCTACTAGGATATTCTAACTTGACTTACCACTCTTCCATGATTCAGGTGAACTCTTAGTTTAGACAAGATCATATTTGTTAAGTTGTTGTAGTCCAATGACTCACATTGATCAACTTTGCTATTTATTCAAAGTTAATCCCATGGAATAATCAATCAGTTATTGATATTTCATTAATGCTTTGCACATATAGTATCAATATTCCTACATGGTATCAAAGCCTTGTTTTTGGGACTCATCTCCTAGTGTTACTTTCACCCCTAGTATCACTTAAGGCAGGGTGTTATAATAAATCTTTGTTCTCTTATTTTCTTCCTTTAGGTAGAGGGACTAGATCCCAAGTTTTACTTTTTACTAAGGAATAAAATTCATTTTCCATGGCATCATACCATTATTTTATACCAGTTGCTTCTTTGAAGGATTGAGTATATGTGTAAATGAACTGATAGATAAGACCAGAACTCATGAAGTGCCTTAATCTGGATGATGGAAAATTTGACAAACACAAATCTTGCTTGGCAGCTAAAGTTTTTTCACAAATTGAAGGCATTGATTATTTTGAAACCTTTGCACCAGTTGCAAAAATGGATTCTGTTAGACTAGTATTTGCACTTGCTACTTCCCCCAAAAGGCTAGTTTTTCATATGGATGTTAAAAGTGCTTTCTTACATGGTGACTTAAAAGAGAAAATATTTATGGAACAACCTGCTAGATTTATTCAAGACTCCTCCCTTGTTTGTAGACTAAGAAAATATCTCTATGGTCTCAAACAAGCTCCTAGAGCTTGGTATAAAAAAATGAGACTCATTGTTTTTGGGTAATCACCAATATTGTACATGAGTAACTCATCAGTACTTGTTTTCAATACTCATCTCTTATTGTTAGAATAAATCTTTGTTCTCTTAAGTTCTACTAGGATAGTCTAACTTGAGTTACCAGTCTTCCATGAGTCAGGTGAACTCTTGGTTTAGACTAGTTCAAATTTGTTGAGTTATTGTAATTCAATGGCTCACATTGATCAACTTTGCTATTTATACAAAGTTGATCCCATGGAATAATCAATCAGTTCTTGATCTTTCAGTAATGCTTTGCATATCTAGTATCAATATTCCTACAAAAATATCCTTAAGAACTTGTCTCACAAACAATCAATATTTCTTTTGCAACTTCAAGGGTTAGATAGAAAAATTACTTTCCCAAAACATACACATAAAATTTCCTCTCAAAAATTATGTGCACAATGAAATCTGAAAATGATTCTCTAAGTCACTTATTTTTTTCTCAAAAGTAAAGCATTAATACTCAACAAAAACTCTTATATTTTCTTTTCACCATGCAATAATTACAATAAGATGTCAAGCAACTTATCACACCTTATTACTCCTAATCTTGCAAAATAATATTCAACACAACAAATCCACAAATTACACACATGAATTTTTCATATACACCTTATACCTCCTACTTGAAAGAAAATATTTCAATGCACTTAGACCTTGTAAATATTTGTTTCACAAAAATATTGTCCCCACTTGTTATCGTCATTGTGATTCAAACCTACGTTGCTTATTGGCTCATGCCCTAGATTCATCTAGGCCACTGCATGGTCCACCCACACAAACCTAATGTGCACACTCTCTTCCTTATACACAATCTAAGATGTGAAATTTTTTAACAAAAACTTTAACTCCTTGCATTCGCTATGTCTCTAACCCAAGACCTCCCTTCTGCCATGCCTTAGCACCGAAGGATATTCCATCTAGGCTAGCTACCCAGATGGAACTAGAGTCTACTACGCCTATTATTTATCCATGCACTTTGCCTCAAAACAATAATTTGACCTTTGTATTCTTCTTCTCCTCTTCCGTGAATGAACAATTTTCAAAGTGCACAAATTTTATTCCTTAATTTTTCAATATTAGCTTTGCACTTTAAATATGCAAATGTTTACTTGGTCCTTGACGTCGATGCATGGAAATATTCGATTTCCAACCTTAACCTTTGGTGCTTAAATTTAATTTTTAATTATTATAATAATTTAAATCTAGATAGATTTAAATATTATAATTTATTTTTCTTCTTTGGGCCTTTTTCTTAAAATAAGGTTTTTACCACCATGAAACATTTTCTTTTTTTCCTTTTGCAAGTACCACCATGGTAAATCAATTAAACCTTTTATTTTTCCTTTGAAAATACCACCATGGAGGATGCCTTATATTTTCTTGCTCACACAACTATGAAGAACCTTATATTTTTCTTGCTTCCATATTGCCTCATGTACCCTTTGAAAATTATTCTCACTTATTTTTCTTTTGACATCAATGACAGTCAATGTCATCAACCTATGACATCAATCCTTTCAACCTCAATGACAACACAATATACTCAAATATACCAAAACCATCCACACCACATCACATTTAAATATTAGTGAATTGGAACTTCATCCCCAACCACTAATAGAGACCAACGACAATGGGCTTCATCTCCACCCATTGGTTCACATGATACGAACCCTATATTTTAGTTAAAGTCAGATCCAAGAACTATCTTAGCCATGAAAATAGCATGCATTCCTCTTCAGAGGGTGTATAACTTCCCACAATAAATATGTCTGAGGATTGGTAGGATCTATGCTCCCTGACTGGGTATGGTCTTCATATCCATAATTTAGTGTGTTTATGTGACCGAAATTCATCACCGATTGTTGAGTTGCAAGTAAACAAGTGAAATTCTTTAAGCAAATTGAGAGTTACATCAACCATATTGAAAGACATGAAAAGATATCTCTTTGCAAACAACAAATAAAAAACACACCAAACAGTTTTAGGGGACACATAAAATATTTAAAAGAGATAAACACTTGTATTATTATGTGTTTTCATTCGTGTGTTCAATCATTAAAATTTGTAACAAAGATATAATCACGTAGGATTTGGAACAAAGTAGCTATGATATGCACCCGAAACCAAGCCCATTCAAGGGATGCCATTGTGGAGAGTAGGAAAGGAGACATAGACCATATTCAATTTGATCCTAAGGATATGATTATACCTCCTTTGTGGCATCCTACTTGTCCAAGTCCTAGAATGTCAAATTAGGAACTTAACCTATAAGGGACCCCCATGTGGGATACCCCTACAGGTCTTAGTCCTAATCAGGGAACTTACTTTCTAGATATAGATACTTCACACACCTTCTATCAAGAATGGAAACCGTGCATTGAGACACAAACAAATAGAGTAATACCATGCATTCGTGTACATGATAGGTCTACCTTGCACACCTACATGTATAATCAATATTATTCACTATGGGCAGGGATAAATGATCACACTATACCTTTAAATCACCCTAATAGGTCTCAAAAATATAAGTACCAAGATGAGGATGATACTCATCATCCTAGGCAAGAAAATTCAGCCCTTCCCTTCCTCATTTATGAAGGAAAACCTGAGGAGAATGCTGATTATCCTTGATCTCATTATTCCACGCAAGCACGATGTGCTTCTACATTAATTGAGTATAAATAACATATGTTTAGGACTGATCCTCAAGTGAAAATAACCTCTCTTGATTGAGGTAATATCATAGTTAACCTTTAATATCCTCCTAAAAAATATAGGCATCATGGCAATAATGGTAGGGCTAATAGACCTCACACAGCTGATCAAATAAACCAAGTTGTTAAAATATATGTTGACCACAAAGCTCAATTCAATCAGCTTCAGTTAGATAAACAACGCTTGGATCGCCATCATTAGTTATAAAATAAAATAATTGAACAAGAAACTCATGAGTTGTTTCAAAAGACCTTATGTAATGGGTTTCCTACCCCAAGTACTCATAGAGAGGGGGTTCATCAGAGGAAACCTACTTTTAATAAAAATAGGTTTTATAGGCCTAATCAATTGTTGCCTTCTCAACCCCATAGGCCTAAGTAGGTCTTTCTTACTAGTCCAAACATAGATATCCTTTCGTAGGTGTTTTTTCCTTATTATAGAACAATTAAGGAAACACCTTATGAAGCCTACAATGATCTTGAACTAGAAGAGGAATATTTGGAAGCAACTTATGGAGGTATGGTTGATGAAAATGAACCACCATACCATATGCTTGACATTCCTTGCCCTACCCCAATGGGCTAAAGAAAATAAGATGATTTCAAATCCTATGATATGTATAAAGCATTGATTGAACACATGGAAATGATAAAAAAACAAGACCTCTGGGTCTAGGCTTCAAAATCCCACTTTGTGCTAGCTTCATAGTTAATCGCTTCACTAATCAATACCTTCCCCTCCATACCCAGAGAATTTCAAAATGCCCAAGTTGGATAGATTCAAAGGAGAGCAACATGCACAAGAGCATGCTACTAGGTTCATGAACCAATGCTTTAGTATCCAAGATAACGATGCTTTACTTCTAAAAATATTTTTGATTACCCTCTCTAGCTCAATCGTAGAGTAGTACAATAAACTCCCAAGGCACAATGCCCATAGCTTTGAACAATTTGTGTATGCATTCCTATAATATTTCACCTTTAACTAAAGAACACAAGCTTATATTGAGAGGGGGGGTAAATAGTATAAGACCAACTTTTACTTTTCTTTCAAAAATAATATTATTTAATATTATCAAGGGCAATATCAATAGCAGTAATCAAAGCAATACACAAATCATCACACATGATAGAGACACCAATTTAATGTGGTTCACCCAATGTGGGCTACTCCACGAATAAAATATTTCTACTAAATTTTCTCAACAAATATCTTGGAAATCAATTCCTTATTACAATGTTTATGGACCTCTATCCAAAGGAGACACCAACCCCTATGCTCTGATTTGTGGATCTCTCTCCACAGGATAACTCTTTCTCCTTTTCTTTGGTTCATGGAACTTGATCCAGGATATCTCTATCTCCTAAACTAGTTCATGGATCTCTATCCATAGAAGAACTCTTTACCCTTGCTCTAGTTCATGGATATCTATCCAATAGGATAACTCTTTTCCCTCTGCTCTGGCTAACGATCTTATAGAATAATATTGCCCCCATTGCTCTAGCTTGTGGATCTCTCTGCGCATAAGACCTTTGTCCTCACTACCATGGGTAATGTATCTCTATCCACTAGAGACTCCTATCCTCTACTCTATCATATCCAAAGTTTGTTCTCAACTCTATATTTGATCTACACCAAACTCTATCCCAAGTGTAGTATAAATATGCTCTAACTCTAACTCAGGTCTAACACAAATCTGCTCATAAATATATATCAAACTTCGTCCTCAAATCTTGAAGAACACAAGCTTATACTGAGAGGGGGGGTGAACAGTATAAGACCACTTTTTACTTTTTCCTTTATACTTCAAAACAGTAAAGCAATATATCCAAAGCAATATCAAAGCAATGCACAAGATCATCCACAAAGTGACACAGCAATTTTAACGTGGTTCACCGGGGCTCCACGAAAACTTTTCTCTAAAAGTTATCTCAAAGTTCTTTGGGAAACCTTCCCAATTACAATGTTTATGAGCCTCGGCTCAAAGGAGATACCTTCCCCCAATCTGAATTTATGAGCCTCTGCTCAAAGGAGATACCTTCCCCTACCTCTGCTCTGGTTGGTGATCCTCTAGAAGACCTCTCGCCTCCGCTGCCCTTAGCAAATGGAACTCTATCCACGGAAGACACCTGTCTTCCCTGCTCTGGTCGGAGACCTCTGTCCTCAACTCTATCACCTCAAAGCTGGTCCTCGAATTTGCACTAAACACAGTCCTTCGGTCTAGCACAAATGTCCTCGGGTTCTTCTCATAGAACCAATGCACCTCTGTCCTCAAGTTCTTTGATAGAACTATCAAACTCAGCTTCACAAGTCCTCTGCTAGGACCTGTCCAAATCTGCTCACAAGTCCCCAATGGAACCTGTCCAAAACCTGCTCACAAGTCCCCAACGGAACCTGTCCAAAACTTGCTCACAAGTTCATCAAGAAAAACTTGCTTGGCATGAACCCACAAAGAGAATTGTTAGAGACCCAATGTGATTCATCACCCTCATAGAAGCATAAAGAGAATTGTTAGAGACTCAATATGTTCTATACTTAACTCCCAATCTCAATCTCAAATCTCATAGGAATAAGATAGATGTAGTATGCTTTTCTCAAGAACATGAAACACAACCCAACAATTGCCAACCATGCAATATCTCATATAACAATGATACTCATGTTCTTTCCAACAACCAATATCTTTTCTCAACCAATTAGGGCTTCAACAACAATGCTCAAAGACAAGGTTTAACCAACATCATTCAACTCAACATCAACCTTGAAGCATTCAACCAATCATCACAAGAAAAGGAAACAAGTAGAAATCCTTTTCCCTCCAAAGATATTTGAACAAAACAGCCACCAACACAATATCACCAAATGCAAAGAATAACTTGTTCAAATCAACTCAATGGAGTAAGCCCAATATCATGTATCAAGTAAAGCACTAACTTCATCAACACAACCACTATGGAAGCAACTCATCCATCAATATCAAAACAGCCAACTAAGGGTTTCACCATCTCAATGCAAGTAACAAGACTTACAAACATAAACCCTAGTGCAAAATGCTTCCACTACCTCAAACCAGAATTATGCATTCACCAAAACTCTCATCAAGGATAACAATGCATAAGTAGTCTTCAACAAACCAGAAAATAGGATTTACACCCAACCAAAGGAAACCTAGTTGAATACCTTTTCACTCCAAACTTAATTTTCAATAAAACCAATCAAACAACTCAGCCAAGGAAGATTTTGCTCATACCTTTTTCTTTGATGGAGAATGACCTCTTCAAAACCTGGTTCAAATATCACTAATTTCTCTTTTGCCAATCTTCAAAGTTAAATAACATTAATTTTCTTCAAGACACCTCATGCATAGATTTCCTTATACTTTTCCATAAATAACATATTATAGATTCCAAGTTTTAATCAAATTAAAACAAATACACATAACCCTTATAACTCCCAATATTTAATTATGCAAACAGTAATACCAAACCCTTATGCCTCCCAAGTCATACACCATACAATTTATACATTTTCAAAAGCAAACCTTATATCTCCCGTACCATATAACCTTTTAACCTTTTCTAATAAAAATTAAGTCCTCATACCTTGGAAAAATTCCTTCTCCGCTTGCAAACGTGCTCAACCGAACAACCTGTCTTTTTATCTAGCAAAATGGCGATCGCGAGGTTTGAACCCGTGACTCTCTTCCTGCCAACGCCTTAGCGCTAGCCTGGTGACCAGCTAGGCTAGCCACCCGCTTGGAAAGAATCTTGCCCACACTTTTCTTATACCTTCTCTCCGTCGAAAACGCGTTTCACTTTATCTTGCTCTGCAAAAAGCATCCGCGAGATTCGAACACGAGATCTTCCTTCCACCAACGCTCTAGCGCTAGCCTCACGACCGGTTGGGCTAGCCACCCACGTGGAAAGACTTCCACCGCCGCTTTTATTTATTCCCTTCCTTCGCTGATCGAACGAAATGCTTAACCCTCTTCTCTGCTCCTTCCGAAATCGAATCGATTGCGCTTAATGTCGAAAAACCATTCCACTCCAACTTAATGAATTTGATTGCCTTATTTTATATGCACTTTGATGCATTGATCCAAACACGTCGGCCCTTTTAATTTAATTTTAAAATTTTAATTTAAATTTTAAATAAATAAAATTTAAACTAAATATTTAAAATTAAATATCTTCATCACCGGGGCACCTTTTTCAACGAAACGAAGAGCCAACTTGGGTTTTAAGAAAAACCCATTTCAAATCTATTGTCCATGGTTTTAAATAAAACCTTTTATTTTTTCTGCCTTGGTTTTCACAAAAACCCTTCCTTGAACTTAGATCCTTTTGACATCAAATCAAATTCCTTCAAACGCTTCTTGACATCAATGACAACATCTACACTTGAGCAAAGGCAATGTACCCAAGGTACCCAAAATTGCCAACAATCTCCCCCTTTGTCATTGATGGCAAACCTTTACTGAAAAACACTTCTCAAGAGCCAAAACTGAAACTAACTGAGCCCACAACTGAGAATCTTCCTTTGAAGTTTTGCTCCCCCTGACTTGAAGCTTTCCTCTTCACTTGAAGCTCTCCCCCTTACTCATATCTCTCCCCCTTTGTCATCAATGGCAAAGGGCCACCTTTGGGGCTCGGGACTAAGAATGAGCCTCTTAGCTTAGTCCCTCCCCCACCTCCTGTTGAGGTGATTAATTCTGGGGTGGGAGTAAAACTCCCATTAGGCACTGATCATCATCAGCATCTATAACTTCCTTGCCGGGCCTTCTCTTGAACTCTTTGTCCATATTCCTGTTCCTGTCATTGTTCTTGTTCTTTTTCTCATCCCTGTTCTTGTCCATGCCTTGATCCTTGGACCTGATCATGCCATTGTTCCTGTTCCTGTATCCTAGAATTTCAGCTCTACACTGTCTAGCTATGTGACCTTCATTGTTGCACTTATAACAAGTAACAATGTTATTTCTTTTAGGCATACCTGTTCTTTGAATCCACACCAGTTTTGACCAAACCTGTTCTGACCAAACCTGTTTTGACCAAACCTGTTTTGACCAACCTTCTTCCTGATATTTGCCTTGCAAAAAATTGCTTTATGCCCAAACTGATTGCAAGAGTAGCAATACCCATGAAAGAAATTACCACTTCTGAAACTGTCATTTACCTTCTTCACTTGAGCCATGCAATGTACAACCATGTGACCAAATCTGTGACAAGCAAAACATCTGCCTTGAAACTTTCCTTTATTTGACCTCTTGGGTCCTAAAAACTTCTTCTTCTTCTCATTCTGAATTCTTTTTTCTGTTTCTGTGCATCTATCATTCAAGGACTCATGATCTGAAATACTTTCCTCATCAGAACTCTCTTCCTTTTGGAGTCTCTTACTAGACTCTCCAACTTGTTCCTTGTGAGGCTTAACAAAACCAAGACCTGTTTTATCTGTTGTCTTTCTTTGACCTTTGATAAGAGATTTAACCTTTTTGGAGCTATCTTGAAACCTGTACAGCTTATCCTTGTACTCTTTATTTTCCTCTTTCAAAGAAGCCATTTTCTGATCTAACTCACTATACTCAAGCACCTTAGATTCTAACTCATTCTTGAGTTCTTCTGCCTTAGCCATAGAGAAGTCAAGACTTTCTATAAGTTCATATCTCTCCATACAACATTCATATAACTTATCCTTGAGTCTAGCATTCTTCTTTCTTTCCTTTTTCAAAACACTAAGAGCATTAGTAAGATCACATTCAAGATCCTCTATTTGATTGCACTTTGAATTATCAAGGCCTTTTTCAGATTTCTTATCACTAGAGGTGCTACCCTTTTCAAAAACCATACATGCATCTTCCTTATCATTTTTGAAGCATCCTCATACATACTAGCAACCAAATCATTAATTTTCAATTATCCTCAAGGTGCCCAAAATTTCCACATCTAAGACATTTCTTCTTCCTCCTTTTCGATATGAACAATATCTCATTTTTATAATCACTTAAGAACTTTCACTATCACTACTAGAACACTTACTTGCTTTGTCAAGGTAGACTCTTCTTTTCTTGATTCTATGCTCATATTTGATTTTAAGAGTTGTATTGGCCTCTTCTAGTTGTTTCTTCAATGAAACAATCTCTTCTTCTTGTTTGCAACAAACAGTCTCTTTCTCATTGATCTGAGACCTGAGAGTTTCTTCACTCTTTTTGAACTCTTCTATTTTCAGCTTCAGATTGCTAACAACTTTGTTAGATTCCTCTTCATGTTTGTTGTATATACCGACTTTATTACTCATTTCTTCTATCTGCATTCTTAAACCGTCAATTTCTTTTTCTAGCTTGCTGCAATACTCTATTTTCCTGGATGATTGCATTTCGAGATCTTCAAAAATTTTCTTGTAATATTCTGCTTGTACTTTCAAGCTGGTGATTATATCTTCTGCATCCTCAACCTTTTTACTCAGGTCTGAAATCAGTTTCTGTTTCCAATTTGCTTCTGCATCACTTCCTTCTTCATCACACTCTTGTTCTGAATCTGTTTCTTCACCAATTTTGAACGGATCATCTTCATCTTCACTGCTACTAAACCCATGGCAATGATGATCATTGTGATAGAGTTGACCACAAACAAAACATTCTCTTCCTTGTGAGCAATCAACTGCAAAGTGACCGGTCTTCCCACATCTGGTGCAAAACTTTATTAATCTGGCTTGTTCTCCATTGTTTGATTCATCTCTTGAATCTATTTCCATTCCCAAAGCAGCAACATTGAGATCATATTCATTTTATTTCATGACCCTATGAGATTTCTTTTTCTTGTGTCTAATGGTTTTGCTTTTGCCTTTCCTTGCCATTTGTGTTCTTGTAAGATCTTCCTTCAAGCTGTTTAAACTTTTCGAAGGCACCCGCTCTGATACCAATTGAAGAACACAAGCTTATACTGAGAGGGGGGGTGAACAGTATAAGACCACTTTTTACTTTTCCTTTATACTTCAAAATAGTAAAGCAACATATCCAAAGCAATATCAAAGCAATGCACAAGATCATCCACAAAGTGACACAACAATTTTAACGTGGTTCATCCACAAAAACTTTTCTCTAAAAGTTATCTCAAAGTTCTTTGGGAAACCTTCCCAATTACAATGTTTATGAGCCTCGGCCCAAAGGAGATACCTTCCCCCAATCTGAATTTATGAGCCTCTCGCTCAAAGGAGATACCTTCCCCTACCTCTGCTCTGGCTGGTGATCCTCTAGAAGACCTCTGCCTCCACTGCCCTTAGCAAATGGAACTCTATCCATAGAAGACACCTGTCTTCCCTGCTCTGGCTGGAGACCTCTGTCCTCAACTCTATCACCTCAAAGCTGGTCCTCGAATTTGCACTAAACATAGTCCTTCGGTCTAGCACAAATGTCCTCTTCCTCTGTTTGATCTCACCAAACACATCCTTCGGGCCACAAATTGTCCTCGGGTTCTTCTCATAGAACCAATGCTCCTCTGTCCTCAAGTTCTCCCGATAGAACTATCAAACTCAGCTTCACAAGTCCTCTGCTAGGACCTGTCCAAATCTGCTCACAAGTCCCCAATGGAACCTGTCCAAAACCTGCTCACAAGTCCCCAACGGAACCTGTCCAAAACCTGCTCACAAGTTCATCAAGAAAAACTTGCTTGGCATGAACCCACAAAGAGAATTGTTAGAGACCCAATGTGATTCATCAACCTCATAGAAGCATAAAGAGAATTGTTAGAGACTCAATATGTTCTATACTTAACTCCCAATCTCAATCTCAAATCTCATAAGAATAAGATAGATGTAGTATGCTTTTCTCAAGAACATGAAACACAACCCAACAATTGCCAACCATGCAATATCTCATATAACAATGATACTCATGTTCTTTCCAACAACCAATATCTTTTCTCAACCAATTAGGGCTTCAACAACAATGCTCAAAGACAAGGTTTAACCAACATCATTCAACTCAACATCAACCTTGAAGCATTCAACCAATCATCACAAGAAAAGGAAACAAGTAGAAATCCTTTTCCCTCCAAAGATATTTGAACAAAACAACCACCAACACAATATCACCAAATGCAAAGAATAACTTGTTCAAATCAACTCAATGGAGTAAGCCCAATATCATGTATCAAGTAAAGCACTAACTTCATCAACACAACCACTATGGAAGCAACTCATCCATCAATATCAAAACAGCCAACTAAGGGTTTCACCATCTCAATGCAAGTAACAAGACTTACAAACATAAACCCTAGTGCAAAATGCTTCCACTACCTCAAACCAGAATTATGCATTCACCAAAACTCTCATCAAGGATAACAATGCATAAGTAGTCTTCAACAAACCAGAAAATAGGATTTACACCCAACCAAAGGAAACCTAGTTGAATACCTTTTCACTCCAAACTTAATTTTCAATAAAACCAATCAAACAACTCAGCCAAGGAAGATTTTGCTCATACCTTTTTCTTTGATGGAGAATGACCTCTTCAAAACCTGGTTCAAATATCACTAATTTCTCTTTTGCCAATCTTCAAAGTTAAATAACATTAATTTTCTTCAAGACACCTCATGCATAGATTTCCTTATACTTTTCCATAAATAACATATTATAGATTCCAAGTTTTAATCAAATTAAAACAAATACACATAACCCTTATAACTCCCAATATTTAATTATGCAAACAGTAATACCAAACCCTTATGCCTCCCAAGTCATACACCATACAATTTATACATTTTCAAAAGCAAACCTTATATCTCCCATACCATATAACCTTTTAACCTTTTCTAATAAAAATTAAGTCCTCATACCTTGGAAAAATTCCTTCTCCGCTTGCAAACGTGCTCAACCGAACAACCTGTCTTTTTATCTAGCAAAACGGCGATCGCGAGGTTTGAACCCGTGACTCTCTTCCTGCCAATGCCTCAGCGCTAGCCTGGCGACCAGCTAGGCTAGCCACCCACTTGGAAAGAATCTTGCCCACACTTTTTCTTATACCTTCTCTCCGTCGAAAACGCGTTTCACTTTATCTTGCTCTGCAAAAAGCATCCGCGAGATTCGAACACGAGATCTTCCTTCCACCAACGCTCTAGCGCTAGCCTCACGACCGGTTGGGCTAGCCACCCACGTGGAAAGACTTCCACCGCCGCTTTTATTTATTCCCTTCCTTCGCTGATCGAACGAAATGCTTAACACTCTTCTCTGCTCCTTCCGAAATCGAATCGATTGCGCTTAATGTCGAAACTCCATTCCACCTAAAAACTTAATGAATTTGATTGCCTTATTTTATATGCACTATGATGCATTTCCAAACACGTCGGCCCTCATAAATTAATTTTAAAATTTTAATTTAAATTTTAAATAAATAAAATTTAAACTAAATATTTAAAATTAAATATCTTCATCACCGGGGCACCTTTTTCAACGAAACGAAAAGCCAACTTGGGTTTTAAGAAAAACCCATTTCAAATCTGTTGCCCATGGTTTTAAATAAAACCTTTTATTTTGTCTGCCTTGGTTTTCACAAAAACCCTTCCTTGAACTTGGATCCTTTTGACATCAAATCAAATTCCTTCAAAAGCTTCTTGACATCAATGACAACATCTACACTTGAGCAAAGGCAATGTACCCAAGGTACCCAAAATTGCCAAAAAATCTATCCTTAATACTTAACACAAAGTTTGATCCAATCATAAATGAACTCTGCTTTAAGTTACCCAAAGTCTTAATACAAAGCTTGAACAAGTCAATCAATCAACTCTGCTCTCAAGTCTTCACAAAGACTTACCTCAAATCTGCTTTCAAGTCCTCTCAAGAACTTGCTCAATCTACTCTCAAGTCTTCACCAATACTTACCTCAAATCTGCCTTCAAGTCCTCTCTAGAACTTTCTCAATCTGTTCTCAAGTATTCACCAAGACTTGCCTCAAATCTACCTTTAAGTCATCTCTAGATATTTTTCAATATGCTCTCAAGTCTTGCACACAATGCTATCAATTGCTTTTTCTAATATTCAAAGTAATTACTTTAACTTGAAGCAATTTAGACATATTCTATTAAGAATTTGTATAACATCTGGAACATATAGAGAATGATGTACTCTATCAAAAACTCAATATGTTCTACTTAATAATTAAGTCTGTCACTTTCACAAATCTGATTTCTAATGTTTGCACATTCACTTTCAATTATCACTCAAAACCAATGCTCAATAATTTTCACTCAATCATTCAATCAATGAAACACAACTTGTTCACTAACCCTAAACAAGTGTTTTCATACTTCTTCAAACAAAGTGCACAATGTGGGTCTCAAACCCTAACTCAAATAATCTTCAATATCTATCTCAAATGTTCTCTAAACATTCATCAGTCATGCATACAAAAACCCCTCTCAAATATTTCCAACAATGCTTATCAAACAATCCTTTTCACTCCACCTTATATTTCACAACATTCAATCCAACAATACTTCAATTAAAGTATGATTTGCCCATACCTTATTACTTTGATGGAGATATGTCTTCATAATATGTTTCACAATAAATTATCTTTGTGCCATGTTGTGGCTAATCCACAACACACCCCAAAATTGGGGGCCCACCTTTTTGCATGCTTTCAAAGAAGAAAACAGTGACCCAGATGCTAAAAAAATCAAAGAAAAAGGCAAAATTTCACAAAGGAGAAAAGTTGTCGCGATATCGCGACATGTTGCTCCGTCGCGGCCGAAAATGAAAAGTTGTCGCGATATCGCGACATGTTGCTCCGTCGCGGCCGAAAATGAAAAGTTGTCGCGATATCGCGACATGTTGCTTCGTCGCGGCCGAAAATGAAAAATTGTCGCGATATCGCGACATGTCACAAAATCGCGGTCAAACCAGTCAAACAGGGCAAGCCACTAAAGTTGTCGCGATATCGTGACATGTCGCGATTTCATGACAGAAAGTAGCCACAGTTGTACGAAATGAAAAAGTGTCGCGATTTCGCGACAGGTTGCAGCGAGATGGCCCAAAACAGAAAAGCGTCGCGATTTTGCGACAAGTTGCAATGAGATGGCCCAAAATAGAAAAGCGTCATGATTTCATGACAGGTTGTGGCCGAAGGCATACCAAGTGAAAAACGTCAGATTTCACGACAGAAAGCCACAAGATAGCTCTGAATGAAAAAGCGTCGTGATTTCGCGACAAGAAGCGACGAGGCATACGGAGATGAAAAAATGTCACGATTTCATGACAAAAACCTCATACAAAAAGAAAAATGTCATGATTTCGTGATAGGTTGCATTGGCAAGGCTGCTAGCAAGAAAATGTCGCGATATCGCGACATGTCTCATTTTCGCGATGAAAGCAGAGGAGCAAAGCTGCATGCATAAAAACGTCGTGATTTACATGGGGCCATTACAGAACATGCAGAAAAGCGTTGAACACGTGGCACAAAGGCATGAGGGTCATGATAACGCTTCAGATCGATAGTTACAGTTAGTAGAGAAGACCAAACGTTTCAGGCTCGAGCAAAAGGTCAAAACACCAAAGAAGCAATATGGGAAATGAAACGAAGCGTCACAGAGCGAAACCGAGAGCCGCAACAGAAAGTTTAAAAGCAGAAGTGAAGGTAGATACTAGGGCTAGAAATTGTAAGAAGAAAAGCATTATAATTTTTGGAATAAAAAGGAGTTTATTTGGCAAGAGTAACTTTTGTGTGTGAAACCAAAAGGAGATTGAAGGCTAAGACTACTGTTATCTCTGTAGATCTTTCCCTTGCATTATTCTTTCTTGTATCTATTCGTTTACACCATAATGTGGGTTACGATAGGTGAATGATAGAATGTTGCAATTATTTATTTCCTTAGAGTCTTGCATCTGATCTGATTCGATTGTGTTTTATTGCAGGTCCGTTAGGTCGGGTTGTTTTAGAGTTTCATCTCATAACTTGGGGTTTCATAGGGAGGAGATTGCTAACCAAATTAACGTCCTGTTTCAGTTTTTCCAGCTGATTCTCATAAAGAATATTTCTGTTTTAGTTTTTGATATTATATTTTTTAATCTTACTCGAAAATCTGCATGTTGGATTCTGGTACATTCCAGAATACTTTGCTAATTTTACTAACACCAAAAGCTAACATAGAAGTAGCAGAACAGTGTTAAATAAAAGATAAAACGAACCCGTTAACTATTAAAATGAACCTCATGTTAAAGGCACGGAGCTTAAAATGAAGTGGTGTATACCACGCATTTTCTCATTTGAAATCTTTTTAAGCCGAAAGATAAAAGAGGTCACTAGCTTATTTTAGGGTAGATTTCATTATTCTCAAGAACATTAAGAAAATATTTTTACGCGGTTGATTAATTTAAGAGATTACGGTTGCAAAGTTTTCTTTGAATCAACAAAGGCCCCTTGTTAATAGTTACTTGCAGGGTTTAAGTTATTCTAGCATACATTCATTTATTTGCGTTAATTCTTAACCGGTTATATGCATATGAATGTTTGTTCCACAAGAACCTTGGAGAAATAAAAAAATAACAAATTTTCTTTGCAAGAAAGAGTTTCATGTCTGAGACTCTAGTTGCGTGATCATTTTGTTACAGGGCAAAATATTCACTCAACATTTTGGCGCTAGAAGGAGGGCCTTCTTTATTGCTTTGTGATTATGATCTGTTCTAACGATTAACGTGGGTAGTTTTGTTTCCACCTATTGTGCTTGCAGGTATAACATTTAGATACTTTATTTTGCAAGTAAGTTGAGAGAAGTCTTTTAGAGTTCTAGAGTTTTCAAGCTGGCCCAACTTGAGTACATAGCTACTAGGTCCAAGACCACGGGGGAAACTATTTTCCAAAGCCTTTCTCCCACTTGCTAGGAAGCCAAAAAACAAAACATTAGAGATCGAAATACCACCCAGTATACTTGAGTTAGGGATTTCTTTAGACTCAAGTACGTCTAGCGGGCCTGAGCCCTTAATTTCAAGTGCGACAACAACACCAGGTGTATCTGTCTCCATAGTTCCAAGCATTTCCATTGTTCCCACAGGGTTAACACCTTTGAACAACATGGCCCAACAACAACAACAACCACCTGCCCTTTGGTATGGTGCGCAAAGTTCCCCCTTGGATATTCCTGGGGCAGTCCATGACTTGCCTAGAAACATTGAAAGGGGATTACCCAAATTCATGCACGATGGTCCCACAATAGCCGAAGATCATGTCCAAATCTACAAGGATTACATGTTTAGACAAGGGGTTACTCACGAGGATGTTGCTTGCCGAGTTTTCCCTGCTAGTCTAGACAACACGGCCAATGAATGGTATAGGAATCTTCCAGCAGGGTCCATCACTTCATGGGCCCAATTAGAAACCGCCTTCATTAGCCAATTTAGAATGTTATTGGATCCCTCCATAATTTACAATTTGTTCGTATCATGCAAAAGATTACCCAATGAGCCCATACGAACATTCAATCAGAGGTTCCAAAAACTATACACGAATGTGACTCGTCACTTTGCGGTAGATCCTGCGGTCGCCTTGCAATTATATTTTGGAGCCTTAGATCCTTTAACATCTTTGTTGACTAGAAGGAATCCTCAGGTTACGACGCTTCCTTTAGCCTATGCAGAGACAATGACTCTCGAACAACAAATGAACTCACTATGAGCGGGATTGTCTCAATGGGCTGGGATGGGACAATACGGTCCATACACTCAATTCGCCATGATGAACCAATTAATGGCACCACAGGTTCCTATGATGAACAATTTCCAAACACCCACCCAAGTGGCGTCATTTCCAAGTTATCCTAATGCCTCCGTTCAAACGCAGGGATTAATTCAAAATAGCCCGATGGGTTTGCCTGGGTTCGGCATGGGCAGTAATTTGTTGACCATGCTGGGGTTTGCTCCGATTAGCACGCCAAGCCCAATGACTTATCCAACAATCACTCCGATTCAAAGTGTGAATCCAGGATGGAATCCAACTGCCCAGACCCAAGCCATTGTACCTATTCCAGAGGTGGCTAATGCAGCAAACACAACTGGACCCAGAATTACCGTGCCCCAACCACAAGGGTCCGAATCCGCCATAGAAAACATGAAGGAAACCTTGGCCAAAGTTTTGGTTACGGTGGGAAATGTCAATAAAAAGGTTGACCAAGCCATGGGTCATAACCGACCTCATAACCATAGAGGAAAAGGAACATACAACACGCAGTCGAATAATGGGCGAGTACCCAATCCCGTAGCCAATCAGGCAGATGTCTCGAAAGATTTTGGAGAATCAGGACCTTGTGACAACGATTGCATGCACTGTGGCCACGGGAAGCATGAGTCTATCTTGACTGAGGTTATACATTCCCAAGAAAGTGAAGAAGAGGAGGATGTGGAATTTTTTGGAAACGAAGATGAAGAAACATTGGAAGTTCATGCCAACAAACGTTTTGGGAAAGGAAATCACAAATATTACACTAGGAGTTCTAAGGAGCCCAAAACTTCCTCTACTCCTCCAAACAACCAATTACTCCCTCCTGATTTCAAAGGAGATGTCAA
This sequence comes from Wollemia nobilis, assembly GCA_028583015.1. Taxonomy (NCBI): domain Eukaryota; kingdom Viridiplantae; phylum Streptophyta; class Pinopsida; order Araucariales; family Araucariaceae; genus Wollemia; species Wollemia nobilis. The sequence continues at coordinate 4,436,126 of JAQPPZ010001641.1, forward strand.
TCCCTCTCCTCCATCCTTGGTGGAAAAGTCTAAGATGGTGCAAAACATGTCAAGTTCAGAAAAACCCACTTATGACTTGGTAGAAGACATGAAGAAAACTAAGGCCAATGTCTCAATGTATGATATGTCCCGATTATTAGGCCAAGAAGTAAGTCCACCAAAAAGTTTAGATCCACCTGCCCAACTTCATGAAGCTAAAAGTGTTGAGTCCCGATTGGTTTTGAAAAAGGAAAAACGAGATATACCTCCTTTTTTGATAACCATTAGAATTGCGGGTAAAAATCTGCACAATTGCTTAATAGATTCAAGGGCCTCGGCTACCATTATGCCCCTAGAAATCTATCAAAAATTGGGACTTACACCAAAACCTTCTAGAAGCAGGGGGGTGCAGCTGGATAGATCAACCATGGAGGCGGTGGGATAATTGGGTGATGTTCTTATTCAAGTCAATTCGAAACCTAGGGTTCAACATCACATAGACATATTGGTGCTCGACATTCCTATCAAATATGGCATGGTGTTGGGAAGAGATTGGAGTAAAAACCTAAACGGTTACATTGTGACAGATTCTTCACATATGTGGTTGCCTTGGAGGGGAGTGGCCAACCAAATTCGGATTGATAGTGAACCTAGGCTCAAGGAGATGATCACGGAATACAACAAACCAAATGAGATCCAATACATTGAAGCTGAATTAGGAGCATATTGTTTGGACATAGAAACACCTAAAAATTCCCAAAATGAAAGGATTGGATGCAACGTTACTGAAGGACATCGGGACATTTGGACTTTAAGATTTGATGGATCCAGGTCCGGACAAGGGGCGAGAGCCGGTATTGAATTGTCATGTTCAGACAGAGAGCCTATGTTCGTTGCATATAGACTACAGTTCCCTGCCACCAACAATATGGCGAAATATGAGGCCTTGATTCTCGGACTTCAATTGGCCCTTCGAAAGAAAGTTAAGTGTATCAAGGTCCTTGGTGATTCGGAACTGGTGGTAAAACAAGTGAAGGGACAATACGTATGTAAGAACAAGCGGCTCGGACTTTACCGAACCGGGGTTAGAGATTTAATAGATGAGTTTGATGCTTTTAACATATCTCTCGATCTCTAGAAAAGGCAATCGTATGGCGAGACTCTCTAGCCGTAGGCTGCGAGTATGTTGAAACCGAGTGGATCACAAGAAATGCAAGAAATTCTCCATAGAGCTGGTCCCTTGCCCCTCGATACCGGATAATGTCACAAATTTCCAAGTGTTTGATAGTGACAGGCACATATTCCATTTTGTCACTAATTCTGGTATCTTTGAAAAGCAGGTTATAGATGAAGACGAGAGGGATCTAGAAGAGGCAGATTTGGAAGAAAAAATTATTGGAAAATGTAATAAGATGCCAAATGAGATGGCTTCATTAGAAAAAACTTTCGATATCGGATACCAACCAAAAGAAGGTAGAAAGGTTCCACCTCCCAGAGAAGCCTGTGACTTGGTTAATATTGGAAGTGCGAGAAAACCCTCGAGAAGTATTCATAGCAAAAGCATGTACCAAACAGGAGAAGGATTCCATTGCCAATACATTAAAGGAATACATAGATTGCATAGCTTGGAGTTATAAGGAGCTGAAAACTTATGATCAGAATGTCATAACGCATACGATTCCTTTGAAGCCAGACTCCAAACCCTTCAGGCAAAGACAGAGGCCAGTCAATCCATTATTAGAACCCTTGATAGAGAAAGAGGTAAAGCGACTGTTAGAAGCTAAAATCATCTTTCTTGTTAGGCATTCCACATGGGTTGCTAACCTGGTCCCCGTGAGAAAAAAGAGTGGAGAAATAAGGTTATGTATCGATTTTAGAAATCTTAATAAAGCCTCACAAAAGGACAATTACCCTTTACCCACCATTGATGAAATACTTCAAAAGGTAAATGGGTCGGAGATGATGTCATTCCTGGATGGTTATTCGGGATATAATCAGGTCCTTATCCATCCTAGTGATAGGATGAAAGCTGCCTTCACCACAAAGTGGGGCACCTTTGCATACAGGAGAATGCCTTTCGGACTATTGAACGCAGGTGCCACATTCCAACGAGCTATGGACTTTGCTTTTAAGGGGCTCATAGGTAAGTGCATTATTATCTATGTAGATGACATTCCTGTCTTTTCTAAGAACAGGGAAAACCACGTCAGGGATCTAAAGAAAGTCTTTCAAAGATGTAGGGAACATGGCATTTCACTCAACCCAAAGAAGTGCATTTTTGGGGTAACGGAAGGAAAATTATTGGGACATGTAATATCTAAAGATGGAATTTCCATTGATCCTGAAAGAATAGAGGCCATACAACAGATTCCTTGTCCCAACAGCAAAAAGGGGTTGAGATCATTTTTTGGGAAGATTAATTTCGTCAGAAAATTTATTGCAGATTTTGCAGAAATAGCAAAACCTTTGAACGACATGTTAAAGAAAGAGGTCCAAATCAAGTGGACAGATGAAAATAGAGATGCTTTCAAAAATATCAAGGACGCGATTTCTAAAGCCCCGATTTTAGTGAGTCCCGATTATACGAAGCCTTTCTATATTTACACATTTGCTTCAGATCACTCCTTTGCGAGTGTTTTAACTCAGAAGAGTGAAGGCAACATTGAAAATCCTATTGCCTTCCTGAGTAGTCCTCTCAAAGATGCGAAGCTGAGATACTCCATCTTGGACAAGCAAATGTATGCTCTAGTTAAGACCATTAAAAAATTCAGGCATTATATAGTCCACAGTAGGGTGTTTGCTATAGTCCCGGATCCTGCAGTCAAAGCCATGTTTATATAGAATGAATTAGGTGAAAGACGAGGTAAGTGGATTTCAACTTTGCAAGAGTTTGATCTTGAGATTCAATCCATGAAGATAGTGCGGGGACAAGGGTTGGTTAAGGCTATAGCAGAAAAGGATCTCGCAATTTCATGTCAACATTATGAAATCGCAGATATAACCAAAGATGAGTGGTATGCAGATGTTGTGTATTTTTTGCTAAATGGTAAATGTCCACCACATTTGAATTCTACTCAACGAAGAGCCTTGCGCTTGAAATCTGCTAATTTTCTAATTAGATCCGGCACGTTATACAAGAAAAACCATGAAGGTATTTACCTTCGTTGTGTTGATCAAAAAGAGGCAGTGCAAATACTCGAGGAATTTCATGGTAAACATGGGACAGGACATGGGTCCGCTAATGCCACGACCCATCAAATCCTTAGAGCCGGTTATTATTGGCCTCGACTGTTCAAAGATGCCCATACTCATGTGAGGTCATGTCATACATGTCAAACTACGACCAATAGAGACAAGGGTGCTTCCATGCCATTACAATCTGTAATTGAGTCTAGACCTTTTGCGCAATGGGGCCTGGATTTTGTTGGGATTATCGGTCCCAATTCATCCGATTCCCACAAGTACATTCTGATAGCTACGGATTATTGCACAAGGTGGACGGAAGCTATCCCCACAAAGAATGCTACTTCGGAGGTTGTTATTAAATTCTTAGAGGATAATATTGTCACTCGGTTTGGAATGCCTAACTCCATTGTAAGTGATAATGGTTCAGATTTTTCCTCTCTGGAATTTGCTAATTGGGCATTTGACAACAGTGTGAGTTTAAAATTCTCTTCCAATTATTATCCGCAAGGTAATGGATTGGCTGAATCTTCTAACAAGAATTTGTTATGCGTCATAAAAAAATTGTTGGAAAGAAATCCTAGAGATTGGCATAACAAACTTAAGTTGGCTCTTTGGGCTGACAGAATCAGAGTCAAAGAATCAATAGGAACATCTCCTTACCATCTGGTTTATGGACAAGATCCCATTTTTCCTACAAATCTCAAGTTACAAACACTCCATTTCATGAAAGATTACTTGAACTGATGATAAACTTGAGTCTAGACTAACACAATTAATGCATCTGGATGAAAAAAGGGATGAGGCTATGCTTCATTTCAGTAAACACCAGGATGTAGTAAAAATATGGTTCGACAAAAAGTCTAGAGCCAAGGCTTTTAAAATATCAGATCTAGTGTTGTTATGGGATAAAAGACATGAGAAGAAAGGAGATCATGATAAGTTTGACTACTTATGGTTGGGTCCTTACCAGATTTCAGAAGTCCTAGGGGAAAATAGTTTTAGACTAAAAACCTTGGATGGAAAGGATTTGGCATTACCTGTCAATGGGTTGCACTTGAAACACTATTTCCAGGCCTGAAGCGGTTGGGTTTTGTATTATATGTAATTATGCCATGCTTTGTTTCTTTTGTGTGTGCAGATTTGATGTTTAAGTGGTGTGTTTGTTTGACATGTTTAGGTTTTGTATTATATGTAATGATGTCGTGCTTTGTTTCTTTTGTGTGTGCAGATTTGACGTTTAGGTGGTGTGTTTATTTGACATGTTTTGGTTTCTTGAAAAAAAAAAAAATTGAATAAAAAATTGAGATGTTAACTCATGCCTAAGATCAGGAAAATATGAAACATTGGAATTGTGTTGTAAAAGCTCCGTAGGTAACACAAACAGTTTAATAATATCATTTGCAACTTGTGATGCATGAAGTAGTCAGTTTTACAAATTATGACAATACTTTATCTGCAATTCAAAGGGCAATGCATTCATATTACATCTCACTTTGCATATACATGCCATCTTAGTTGCATATGCATTTCAGATACAAATCATTAAAGTGTGTCAAATCCTCTTAGGGTTATGCTATAACATAAATAAGAAAAAATCCTAAGGTTGGAAACTGAGCCCCGAGATATCTAGAACCAAGCACATTTTATACACATTAAAAAGGATCTTGAGCAAAATGATCAAAACCTTGCTTGGAAGAAAAGGTCAGGCGAAAGAAGTATTTCATGTCTATCCTATTATGCAACATGATCCTTAAAGCAGTGGTTTTTACCACTTCCATAAAGCTTAAAGCCTAAAATCGGAGTAGTAAGGATAGGGTTAAGTCCTCATCGAACTTAGGTTGAGGATCCAACTCCCCAAAACTTTGATTTGACCTACATGGAGTAGTAAGGATAGGGCATAATTCTCATCTCGCCTAGGTTGAGAATCGATTCCCCAAAGCTCCTATGTCTCATTTCATGATAAATCTTGGATTGGAAGGATCGTACTACTTGTCCTCTGCAAAGGATGGGTAGTCATCCCCAAGGTCCAAGCAATAAAATTAATATTCTTCATTTACATCTAAAGCTTGGATTGGAAGGATCGTACTACTTGTCCTCTGCAAAGGATGGGTAGTCATCCCCAAGGTCCAAGAAGTAAAAAATTAATTTTCCCATCTCATATTTATATTGGATTGGAAGGATCGTACTACTTGTCCTCTGCAAAGGATGGGTAGTCATCCCCAAGGTCCAAAGAAATGAAGCTAAGTCATGGATTATGGGGTTAGGTATGCCCATGCATGGCAGCATGTCTTGTCTAAAAAACAAGACCACTGACTATTCAAAGGGTTAGACTAGCATGACCATTTCTTCCATAATTGGTTAAATTATTTTGCTCAAATTGAGGTAATGAATTCCAAATCGGAGTAGTAAGAATAGGGTTAAACTCCCATCTCGATTAGGTTGGGAGTCTGATTTCCCAAAGCTCTGATTTCACTTTCACTTACACATGGGTTCAAGATAGTAGTGACTCATAACCAACTTTGGGATCTAATAAAACAATTCATTATACATATGGTTGATCCTAAGAGGGTTTGATAATCTTGAATGTTTGTGTATGATACTAGAAGGTCTATGCCTTTATAAAAGCAAAATCTCTAAGCATATTTATTAGGTTACACAAATCATTCACAGTCTCACATATGCATGCATGTAAAACTGACAATGGAATGTTGATCAAGTTCAAGCGATATGGAATGAAAACAAATAGCACACACCGAGCTAATACTAATGATTCTGATGTTTCATGTACTTCTGATCTGTCGGTATTTGTTTATCTTTTATGTGCTGACGCTTGTATCTAAGCTTGTATATTTCAGGTTGGGTTCTCACCAAAATGCTCTGGAGCATTTGACAGCAGAGTCGCCATTTGTTGTGGCTGATCCACAACACACCCCAAAATTGGGGGCCCACCTTTTTGCATGCTTTCAAAGAAGAAAACAGTGACCTAGATGCTAAAAAAATCAAAGAAAAAGGCAAAATTTCACAAAGGAGAAAAGTTGTCGCGATATCGCGACATGTTGCTCCGTCGCGGCCGAAAATGAAAAGTTGTCACGATATCACGACATGTTGCTCCGTCACGGCAAAAATGAAAAGTTGTCGCGATATCGCGACATGTTGCTTCGTCGCGGCCAAAAATGAAAAATTGTCACGATATCGCGACATGTCACAAAATCACGGTCAAACCAGTCAAACAGGGCAAGCCACTAAAGTTGTCAACCGACATTCCGATTTCACTACAGGAAGCAACCATGGTTGTACGAAATGAAAAAGTGTCACGATTTCGTGACATAAAGCAGCGAGATAGCCCGAAACAAAAAAGTGTCGCGATTTCACGATAGGTGCAAGAGATGGCCCAAAAGAGAAAAGCGTCACGATTTCTCACAGTTTGGAAGGTACAAGGAAAAACGTCGTATTTCGTGACAGGTTGCGGAAGCATACAAGGAAAAACATCATGATTTCATGACAGTTGCGTGAATGGCTACCAAGTGAAAAATGTCATGATTTCGCGACAGTTGCGAAGCCAAAAAAGCGTCATGATTTCGACGAAGATACGAAGAAAAAGCGTCGTGATTTTGCGACAGGATGCGGAGAGAATGAAAAATGTCACGATTTCGTGACATAAAAAACGTCTTATTTTCACAAGTGCATAAATGGCAAGGTTAGCGAGAAAAATGTCGCGATATCGTGACATGTCGCATTTTCATGAGGAAAGTAGAGGAGCAGGATTGCATGCATAAAAGCATCGCGATTTACATGGGGCCATTACAGAACATGCGAAAAAGCACTGAACACGTGGCACAAAGGCATGAGGGTCATGATAACGCTTCAGATCGACGATTATGAGTTAGCAGAGAAGACCAAACGTTTCAGGCTCGAGCAAAAGGTCAAAACACCAAAGAAGCGGGAAAATGAAACGAAGCGATATGGGAAATGAAACGAAGCGTCACAGAGCGAAGCCGAGAGCCGCAACAGAAAGTTTAAAAGCAGAAGTGAAGGTAGATACAGAGGCTGGAAATTGTAAGAAGAAAAGCATTATTTTTTGGAATAAAAAGGAGTTTATTTGGCAAGAGTAACTTTTGTGTGTGAAACCAAAAGGAGATTGAAGGCTAAGACTATTGTTATCTCTGTAGATCTTTCCCTTGCATTATTCTTTCTTGTATCTATTCGTTTACACCATAATGTGGGTTACGATAGGTGAATGATAGAATGTTGCAATTATTTATTTCCTTAGAGTCTTGCATCTGATCTGATTCGACTGTGTTTTATTGCAGGTCTGTTAGGTCAGGTTGTTTTAGAGTTTCATCTCATAACTTGGGGTTTTGCAGGGAGGAGATTGCTAACCAAATTAACGTCCTATTTCAGTTTTTCCAGCTGATTCTCATAAAGAATCTTTCTGTTTTAGTTTTTGATATTATATTTTTAATCTTACTCGAAAATCTACATGTTGGATTCTGGTACATTCCAGAATACTTTGCTAATTTTACTAACACCAAAAGCTAACATAGAAGTAGTAGAACAGTGTTAAATAAAAGATAAAACGAACCCGTTAACTATTAAAATGAACCTCATGTTAAAGGCACGGAGCTTAAAATGAAGTGGTGTATACCACGCATTTTCTCATTTGAAATCTTTTTAAGCCGAAAGATAAAAGAGGTCACTAGCTTATTTTAGGGTAGATTTCATTATTCTCAAGAACATTAAGAAAAGATTTTACGCGGTTGATTAATTTAATAGATTACGGTTGCAAAGTTTTCTTTGAATCAATAAAGGCCCCTTGTTAACAGTTACTTGCGGGGTTTAAGTTATTCTAGCATACATTCATTTATTTGCGTTAATTCTTAACCGGTTATATGCATATGAATGTTTGTTCCACAAGAACCTTGGAGAAATAAAAAAATAACAAATTTTCTTTGCAAGAAAGAGTTTCATGTCTGAGACTCTAGTTGCGTGATCATTTTGTTATAGGGCAAAATATTCACTCAACATGCCACTCAAAAAGGTTTAGATGTAAACATATACATTAACTTCTCTTAAAAAAGGATGTGCTAAAATTATTCTGAAAATATCAATTTGTAAACCTCCTCTTTTTTTTCAATAATGAAACATGTGCATCCTTTTATAAAAAATAATTTTAATCCATAAAAAAAAATACCTTTTAACTCCTTAAAAATAAATCCCCAATCAATAGATCATATGTTCACTCAAGCAAAACAACTATAATGACAATATCCCTATAGCTCCTTTTAACTCCAACTGAACATAAAATATTTCAACCTTCCAAAAACTTTAATATTCTAACTCAAAACCTTATTGAAGTATGGTAAAAATGATGCATCTAAGAATGCTAAACAAGATGCATCTATATCTAGTATTAATCAAGAATTATAAAAGGACATATGCAAACAACCATGGAATACAAATTAGTGCAAGAAAAAGGGGTGTTTCACTTTATTTCAATTGATAAATCAGAATCATGGTTACATAGATGTCACCTTGAGGGCTCTTAGTTTGATACACTTGTTTACAAAAATGGGTTCCCAAGGATTAAGTCCTTTCAAAAAGCTCGTGTGCACTTCTAATGTTCTTCATCGTACCCAAAATTGAGGTGGGTGAACCTATGATGTCACCACTTTTTTCTTCACTATTATGATCTTGTATTCCTTCCTCATGCATTGTAAAACCTGCATCTACACACAAGGAAACAAGATTTGTTAAATAGCAAGTGTGTATAATGTGAAACATGCAAAAACCATACATGCAACTATAAGCTAGAAAGTGTAAATATGCAATGCACCTATGTAAAACAACTCCAAATGATATGAAATCATAGATATATGCATAATAGATTATTTTGGGAAGATCTAATAAAAAACAAAATAGAAATTGCCTCCGAATCTGCGTCGCATTCACAATGTACCTACAAAGCATGCCAAACCTAAAACAAGAAATTTCTAGACCAAAATATCTCCAAATAAAATCAAACTTGGAAAGTATACATAAAATTATATTTTAAGAGGACCCATGTTAGTGGATTAGCAATATCAGTCACAGTTTCATGTGCATCTTCAGATGGTCCCTAGAAGCCTACAAAACCTTAAAATTGTAATATCTCCGTCAGTATAACTCCATATTGGATGAAATTTGGACAACATGTTCATAATCGAACCTAGAATATGTTTAATTAAAAATAGTAGAAAAATTATGCATAGATCTATCACCATCCCTTGCAGGGACAATGGTGACTATCACAGAATGAGGACCATCTTGGGTTGGGAAAACCACTAGTTATACTTCTAATTTACCACTAATTCCTTTGTGAATTGGTCATAAACCCTCTAAATAGTTTTATCATAAAATTTGGTGGTCAAATTCATTCAGATGATTCAGTTTTGCAAATAAATTATGCCTCTTGTATCACTCACAAACCTCCTTTTCTAGGTAGATATTTCGAGGGAAAAAGGCACAAAAGGGTGAGGGGAAATCTTGGCAGCACTTTGTTGCTATGTATCAAAACTCCTCTCCATGTTTTGGGTGGAAAATGTATCCACTTTATAGCTAAATGGGGCCTTTGGAAAAATGGGCATATAGGGCAAGAGGTGCCACTTTTCCAAAACTGGGCATGCATTGGAAGGGGAATAAAATCTCCCATTTTGGCCTCCATTCTGCAGCATGTCATAAGGATTCTACACCCTAAGTTTTACATGCTTGAATAGGTAGGATAAATGGAATTTTTTGGATGCCATTTATCCATATTTTGACTTTTTGGGAGTCAAAGTTTGTGGTCGTCACTCCTAGGGATGACCGCTATGCCACCGTCCTTGGGTGAGATGGCCATGAACTGTGATTGTCCCAGGGTGGGATGGTCCTACCTATGTGGCCTCAAACCTCAAAAAATTGTAATAGAGACTTCCAAGAGTGGTTAGGAACACTGTGTAACCTCTGAGGGTTGCCCAAGAGGGTCATAAAATGTCAATTAGCCAATGATTTCGGTTGCCTAATCAGATTAACATGATTTTAGTGTTTACAAATGCCCCTTTTTTATATGTGTTGTGTGCAACACAACACTAAGAAAAAATTGATGACTAAATTATTGAATTATTAGGTTTATTCAATAACCTAACCAAATTTAGATGCCCCAATCATGGAAAGAGCATGTGTTCTTGAATTCTTGCTTCTGACGAGCTAAGGAACTTGCTTCAAGTACAACCTTTCATGTTCGATTGACTTGATATTGGACATTGTTTAGTCATGAAGAGGTGAAGGCCTCTAATCCTTCATGCTTTCAAAATTCCAAGATTTCTTTTGGTTCAAATTTGTGCTTGTTTGCTACCCCAAGCAGGGGCGTGATTGTCTTTGTCAATGATTCATTGAACGAACACAATTTGCATGATTGAGTGTTTGATTGTTGATTGCTAATTATGAACTTATTAAGTATGACTACCCCCTCAAGCGATGAGTCAATGAGGGAATGACCAATGAGAAAAGTGATGAGTCACTTGACCCATATGACTTTATTAGGGTTTCCTTCAGTTTGATCCATTGAAAAATGCAGCATTTTTGAGAGGATTTTTGTGACTTTGTTGATACCACATGGAAGAAAGGAGCTAAAAACCTTGTTATCATGGGGTAGTCCAGCCACAATGGCCTTCTTAGAGTGTGAAGTAACCTTCAGGTTCATCTAGATGCCTATTGAAATTTGAGCAAGTTTGATCTATTTTTGGTGGGTTTTGGACCTTTTATGGTGCATTTTTGAGCTGTTTTGGTTAGATTTTTTGGTGGCCATCCTAGGTTGGGATGGTGGCATAGTTTATAATCATCCCAAGGTGGTTTTGTTGGAAAATTAGCCACTCGTACCACCCAAGTATGGTCATGGCCATGGGAGGGTTATTTAATCCAAAAATGGGTCATTTGGGCTCATTTGTGTATTTTCCACTTTGTAGTTTGAGAGGTGAGGAGGAGGAGAGTGATTCTATGCAGTGGAGCACTACTGATATCATCCTACAATCACCATGATCCAGTGTGTATATGTTTCCAACGGCAAAGCCGGTGAGAGACGAGTAAGAGTTGAATTTCTTACTACATTATGCTAGTGTTAAAAGTGGAAATATTGCTTGTTTTTTTCTTTTTGGTAGAGCACACTAAATCCTAGGTAATTAAACCTAATTAGGGATGCCCTATAATTTTTTATTCTTGTTTTTGTATTTTTGTGCAATTTAATTGGCTTTTTGCTTAATTTTTATTATTTTTGGTAGCCTAAAAGGCCCATTTTGGCCCAATTTGGGGGTCATCCCTGGGTGGGATGGCCAGCCTGGGTTGTTTGGTGGCCATCCTTGGGTGGGATGGTCATAGATTTTTGGGCTGTTGTTGGATGGGACAGTCACAAACCGGCATAAAAAAAAGGCCTTTTTTGGGTATTTTTTAGTCATTTTGAGGCCTATTTGGTGTTTATTATTGACCAACCTATATCTGCTAGGTGGTTAAGAGTCACTATCAAGTATTGAATCCCTTTGAAACCATGAGAGACTTATTTATGGAGGCATATTGGTAATGGATTGATGTCATTGGCCTTAAGCATGTGATGCAGTTAGAGCGCATGGTGGGCGACCGTGCTTATCTGACTACTCTTATTGACTTATGGGATCCGTGTACCAACACCTTCCACCTACTGCCAAGGGAGATGACGATGACACTTGAGGATGTTTATTGGATATTACGCGTTTTGATAGAGAGGCGATCAATCGTGTCTACTCATCGTTATTGAAAAGAGGTAGTGATGGAGAGGTACTTTGGTAGGGCCATGAAGGAGGCAATATGGGACACTCTCAATGGAGGCATACTAGTGGGGTATTTGTATGAGGCTAGAGTATTGGGTGTTAGGCATGTTTTATTGATGATTGATCTCTAATATACTACTACTAGACTCATTAGGTAGCAGGTTTCCCTATAACCTTTTGGAGTTAGTGTGTACTCTGGTAGGGTGCACTGTGGAGTAGCCACTAGTGATGGCATGGGGGACAACACTACTGGCACAATTGTATGATGAGTTGTATGAGATATGCTCCTAAGGACATAAGGGCTTGGGATGTAGCTTTCTACTATACGTGTGGGGGTGGTAGCACATAGTTGTGGATTAACCACATGGATTTCCTTGGACATCATAGGCACAGCTGGAAGAATGAGATATTTGCTAAGAGATCCTATGGCAGTGGGACTAGGAGATAGGGTAGATTCAACACTAGACGAGTGATGTGGGCCATTATACCTAGTATTTTTTAGGACTCAGAGCAACAAATATACTCTAGAGACCATGCAAGGATTGCCCAACATGGTCTAATGTTGAGGCACAACTCTGTTGGGTGAGGTGAGGTATATGGTTGGTTGGCTGACATGGGATGGAGTGAGATTTCTTTCCTTATACTCAGGTTATGCAGAAGTTTGGGCTATGATAAGGGTTGCGTAGTGAACCAGTGGTCTACCATCACCGTGGGGATGAGACACTAAGGTTTTCGATAGTGGAGATGATAGGAGGGGAGGCGAATCCTATTGTAGACATTCCAGACTTGGATGATGTTAGGACTATAGAGGAGTATGACTCCTAGTGGATGATGCACCAGTGGCAAGAGGAGTGGCCACTAGGGGGAGATGTAGTAGGGGCAGAAGTGGAGGCTTAGAAAAATGCTCTTAAGCAGGGTCAGGGAGAGGAAGGTGAGTGAAATGGGCTTCATAACATGGCATATGAGCAAAAAAACCTCTTGGACTTAGGATATCAGGGTGAATTTGGGTATTATGACACTAGATATCATGGGGTGTAGGTGCAGTAGGTTATGCAGGGTGACATATATATGGAGCTACAGGATGAGTTAATTAAGGTCAGGTAGGAGAGATATATCCTTTGAACATAGGTACAAGATACCCAAGAAGAGATAATGGCTCTAAAGGTACAATTGAGATCTTGGAGCCCTAGGTAGGACGGATCGAGTAGTGGGAAGACATCCAAACTATGAGAGGATGTGGTACAACTCCAGTCCTTAGTGGATACCTACTAGGTGCGATTTCGATAGGAGTGGATCTATACTTATGAGTTGGAATATGAGATAGTGCACCTTAGGGGGTGCATACTATCCAATTCATCTGCTAGTGGATCACATCAAAGTTTCTAGAGTGGTATAGGATAGTCTTCGGCTAGCATACTAGCCTATTTGTCTGCTAGTGGGTCACACCAAAGTTGGAAGAGTAGTACAGGATAGTCTTCGACTAGGATAGGGATTTTTGGATCTACACAGAGGGCAGACAGGGTAGGTGGTGGTAGGTTAGAGAGTTCTTGGTAGACTTGACTCGAGGGTAGGGGTGAGAGTCGTAGTACCGGTCCTGCATGGCCATGGTTATTGAGACTCTGATGGCTTTTTTTTTATTTTGTATTTTTGGTAGTGTGAGGTCAGAGGACCCACTTTATTGTAGCCTATGGGTAGCTCACAAATTATAATGTATCTTTTTACCCCATACATATACATATATATATATATATATATATATATATATATATATATATATATATATATATATATATGAGCTTTTCTATGTTTTTCATCATTTAGTTTCATACTACTTTATGAGATGTATGCAATGTATTTATTTGCTTTATAATATGATGATGGATGTTTATCATATATGCATATGTTGTAATGTGATTTTATTTGATGATATGTATATGCATGGATGTGTAATGAAATATATGATTTATTGATCTATATGATGAAATGGGGAGACTATATGACATACTATGTTAGCATCATAGACTGTATAGAATTCATCGATTCATTTGTAATGTTGTCATGAGACTATGCAATGGATTTGTGATAAAATGATATGAAATGGAATGAATAGTAGAATGTTATAGAATGTCTTTGAGGTTTTCATGAGACTCAAACATTCTAGTCAACTGATCAAAAATTATATACTAACCATGCAAGACTTTTTGACAAGGTATGAATCTGCTAGGATGGCCTAGATACTCAATATCCTTGTGTTTGCAAGCGAGTTCATTTTGTGATAAGCATAAGGTTACCCCAGTTTCAAACATAATTGACTCAACCCATCTGTACTGGATATCACTCTATAAGTATCATGATCCTAGGTTTTGTATGTAGTTGGATTAGACCACAGGCTACCAAAATCTAGCTCATCCGCATGCAAGTATTTATATGTACACACGCAAAATGCTAATGTGATAGAAATATAATCATGTTTAAGGGTACAACCATTGCTAGACAGGCTTGATACCACCTAACTTGTCATGAGGATCACCTTATGGTTTGTCAAATGCTATGAATTCCAAGGATTCAATTTCAGTACTCCCTTCTTTTCTTTTATCTAATTTCAGGGATACTTGCTCATGCTTAGTGATGAAAATTACTATTTATTTTGTATTGTTGTTTTCTCTAAGCAAAGGATTTGTTTAGTGATGAGAATCATTGTTTATTTTTCTTTTGATTTTTAATTTTGTGGGATTTTGCTTGTTGATAGTTTTGAAAACCACTATTTATTTTGGGTAATTGGGTAAGGAGGAGCTTGTCCTTTTGTCAATTCTTAGTATTTTTGAACCATTTAAACAAAGGGATGAGCAAGATAAACCTTTTCACTTAAGGTAACCTAGGCCACTTTGTAGGTTTCATCTTTCCTTATGCAAAACTTGGATTTATTAGTGTGAAAATGTGTTGGGATTTTAATGTATACAAGGTACACTCTAAGCAAGACTCTACCTACTAAAAATTAAGCTAACTTTATACAAATTTTGAAAAAAAAACTAGAGATGGTTGAGTGACCGAAAACCCTAATGACATTCTAGAACAAATGACTAGGTGAAGGGAAATGAACACAAATATGAAAAGTGGGAAATGTAGGTGGAAATGATAAGTAAAATATGAAATGATGTGAATGATGACTTTGACACAATTGATTTTGAGTGATGAATCACGTACAGTCTCAATGCTAGACGTGTATGAGCAACTCTAAAATGCAAAGTGCAATGATGAGTATGCCTAATGCAATTGATTGTATAATGTAGTGATATGAAATGCAATGTAATGTAGTATTTTTGTATTTTTGATATTTTGATGATTTTTTTGGGTTTTTATTGATATATATGTATATACAGGTTGATCAATGGGCTTACTAGATGCCATTGGGGCATTTTGGATGACCAAAGGGCTTAAATATGCCTTTGGATTATTTTGGGGTGATCTAGATGGTCATAGACCACCTAGGAGTATTTTGGGTTGACCAAGCAGTTTGTAAGTACCCTTGGAGCATTTTGGGATGACCTAGATAATTGTAGACCACCGAGGAGTGTTTTGGGTTGACCAAGTGGTTTGCTATAGGAGGAAGGTGTGGTACCTTTTGTACCCCTAGTGTACCATGTATTTAATGTATTGTAATTGGTCTGGCTAAAGGGGATGGTAAAAACTGACCCCTCTACTATGAGGTGTAATATTGTGTAGTGCCAAAGTCCCTCTAGGGTGAGTCAAATGAAGGTGAGACATTGGATGATGTCGTAGTTTACGTATATCGACTGTGGTGTTCTTGCCACTCTGTTATAGCACCAGTCATACCCGTAAACCCTTGGGAAGGTGGATTAATGTACACTTGATTAGATTATTCGACTTGATAGCTAGGTGTGGCATTTATTTAATGGGAAGGCAAAGGGTCTCGAAAGACTCCTATCTAAAGTCTTTACCTATCGATCATATCCTGGACTAAAATTTGAAAGACATAACATGTTTGGATATCATGCCCTATTTTCAATGATAAAGACAATATAAGTTTTGCCTATGTGGATTTGGTCTATACCTATTAGGGTTTAGAATATGGGTTGGGGGAAGCATGATTGCTTGTTCCTCATATATTTGATTAAATATCAATGCTAAGAGTTAGGACAAAATGGTATATTATCACTGCAATTGATGGCCTTGGTACCTCTTCCTCATGCTCTATCGAGGGTTGACAATGGACTGTAAAGGAGGGGTTTGGTCCTAAAAATAAAGGGGTTGAAGGTTCAAATAACTCGACCATAACTTGATGCTTGTGATTCAATCCAATATATGTTGTAAAACATCGTGTTGTTGACTCACTTGTGACTCCAAGTTGTCTAACCTATCCAAGATATATTGTGTGGGCAGTGTAGGCGATGACAAGATGGCTATTGAGGAAGTTGGATGGCAACTGATAGGTGGTGTATCCATGCCTAGCATGTCATCATAGGACAATGCAATAGTTACCTTCTTCTTTTTGAGAAGGGCTATGTAATCAGCCTACTCAATGAGGGACAAGCTTTCCCCTAACTTGATACATTGAGTATTATAGAGATCTAAGATGATATCTTTGTCAATTGTTGGCTCGATTGACATATGTGACCCCTCCTCCAATTTTTGGGAGTAGGGATCAGGTGAATGTCATATTCTAGATTTATATCATCAATTGGAACATCAGGTTCCTCCTCAGCATGAAAGACATCATGAGTAGGCCTTAGAGAGAAATGAAATGGTTGTAACATCTCATTGCAAGACAAATACTCAAAAGGCAATGGGGGAGAATCTCCTTGATTGAAGTCAATTATCCCCAAGTTGAGGCATAGTAGCTTTTATGGGTTATCAAGATCTTGCATGGGCTCAAAAAGGCCTATGTAAATCATGTTTATAGATTAATGATTTTCCCTAGGTGGCTGATGATGTCTATTGACATCGAGATGTTGCAAGACCTAAGGAGGTGGTTGTGGTGGAGGTAGAATAACCAAAGGTGGTCAATGTGGCTGTGGGTAGACTTACCCTTTTTTAGGTAGGAATTGGTTCTAGATAGGATCATTCAAGGGGAACATATGCAGATAACCCTCATACTCATCATTCAACGAGACAATCCGTACAAACTCAACATGCAAAATAGAAGAGTCAATGGATGCCATTTTATAATTTGACTCATCGTCAAATGTGCTCTCATAGGGAGACCCTTGATCTTCTTCCTCCCTATCATGTGGAAGGGCATGCAAAATTTCACCTCTCTTGTAATATCGGTTGACCTTGAAAGGTATATCTTGATCACTCAAGGGTGTAGAGAAGTAGTCTCCCAGTGAGTAGACACAATTGGGATTAGCATAAGGATAATGTGCAATCTCATCCCTAAAGTTGAGAATCATGCATTCTAATCTATCTATGAGGATGTTGATGGGCATAGCCTTGTTGTATCCCAAACAAGATTAATCATAAGGTATTTGGTACTACAAATGGTAAGGAACGTAGATGCCTTTCTCATACAAACCTAACCCATAATCGTGCCAATTATAGATATGAATATATCTCATGGCAAAGGTAGGATTGAACATGTAGTTGATTTATTTGAAAATGAGCTCTTCATACTATTCCTATTGTTGATAAGGCTCGATGCCATAGTCGAGATCCCCATAAATGAAATTCATCTGATTTGAGGGGAGGCCAAGAGGTATGATAGTGCCTATGGGAAGATGAGGTTGACCCATATCTTACACCAACTCGATAGCAGGGGTGGCTATGATATTCATAACCATGTACTCTCTTAAACTGGTGGAAGATAGGTGCACTATGACATGTGGCTATGGAGAAGGAGGAGATAGGAGCGAGGCTTGAATTTATTTAATATTTGCCTCATGAGGTAGCTTCTCATCCACTTGGCTAGGAATAGTACTTGTGGAGATGGTGTATATGGTCGGAGGGATATAATCAACATGCGTCTTCCCCATGTTCCTATATGGAGGATTCACCAATGATCAAGGTATGTATGGGGGTGTCAAAGATGAGGATGATATTGCATGAGATGATGATGAATTGGTTAAAGGTGATGGCAAAGGAGTCAGAACTTGTCTAGATGCATTTAGAAGGAAATCCATATGGGTTTATGATAAGGTCAACTCAAGGATCTATTGCACCAATTTTTAGTACTTGTAGGGCTTTCAGTCTTCAGATACAACATGAACTTGCCCTTCATAGGTGTATTTTAGGTATGGGTGAGAAATCAAGGGTACACACCTCATGTCCCTAATCTAAGTTCTTCCTAGTAATATATTGTATGCCATATCACCCTCTAAGATGTGGCACATTGTCATTATGGTATTTTTTTACCTGGATAGGTAAGACTATCGTACCAACTATTGATCATATGACATCATTGAATGTTCGAAGGGTGTAAGTAGACGCGACAATATGAGATACCAGGAGCCCCAAATTCTTGAGAATTGTTGTAGTGATTATATTGCTAGAAGAGCTAGTGCCTACAAACACTCTCTTATAGGGTGTTCCATTTATACATGCAATGATGTACAATGGAGGATCCACCATATCATTTGGAATCAGTTTAAGCTCATCTTATCAGAAGGTAATCATCAATTTTGTGCATTTCTAAACATGCCCCAAAAAATTGTTAAAGGAGTGGGGTTGTAGCTCTATCACCTTAAGGATCTCCATTAGAGTTTCTCTATGAGGTGGATATTGCTGAATGATCTCATAGATGGAGAGTTATGCAGATGTCATTATTAGGATCTAAGCGAGCTTCCTCTTAATTATGACAACATGTCAAGGTGGGAGGCTTGATAATGGAGGTGGTAGAGGCTACGATGTTGAAGGAACATTCACTTTGAGTCGTAGGTGGTGCAACTAGACTTGGGTACAACTTGTTACTCATTACAATACTAATCATATCGACATACCCTTGCTTACGGGGTACATGATGAACCTCATTTACCTGGGGTACTAGCTTGGCCTGCTCTACATAGGTAGGTAATGGGTCTTTAAAAACATCGATATGTTGGTTGTTTGGAGTGATAGGATTTTCCACTTTAAGGGTGTTCCTATCAATCATGTCCAGTATCAATTTCTTGAATTTATTGTATATTTGCACATCATGTCTATTTTACCTATGAAAATTACAATATAGGTCTTCTCAATACCCTCTAGGATTCGATGCATTTGGGTTTATAGGTCGATTCTTAGGTAGATTAATCATGTTAGTTGCCAATAATCATGTTAGTTACCAAGAGGTGCTCAAACAAAGAGTCCATAGACTTTGTAATGGGTGTGTACTATCGCTTGGGATGATGCTATTAATTTTTCCCTTGATTATTTTGGTTGTCCTTATTATAGTTCTCAGGTGTAACATGATAATTGGGCTTTTGAAGCGGTGCAGTTTGTGTTGACACTGGGATACTAATAGCCACCTGATTGACTACTACTGTTTTAGGTTGCATTGGGCTATTATTATCATTCTTGTTCCACTTGTTCTCTTGAGGCTTTGCAATTTCTCCCTCTTGAATCTTGATGTCTTCAATTGCTCTAGCTTGCACTAGGGCATCTTCAAGATTTGAATATTATTACAGTTACAACAACAAGGATATCGACTTTAGCCAGATCTTGGCAAATATGTAAGTCAACTTCAACATGGGGAGTTGATATGGCAACTTGGTGAGTAATTCTCACCACCTGTTGCCATAATTCACTATTTACTCATCATCATATTATTTCAATCCAGTGAGATCAACCAACATCACCTTCCACTTGGTATTTAAGGTGAAGCATTCTAAGAATGCATATATAAATTGATCCAAATTTTGGATGCTATGCTTCAGGAGTTGGATGAACCACTTCATGGTTGGGCCAGAGAGGGTAGTCACAATTTTCCACAAAAGCAAAGCATCATTATCCTAGATGCCAAAGAATTGGCTCAAAAATTTGGTAACATGCTCTTGCGCATCTTCTTATCCCTTAAAGGTAGCCAAATGAGGTATCTTAAACTACTCTAGATAGGAAGGGGCAGGCACCGAAGGATGAAGGGGTAGGTACAGAAGGGTGAAGGGGCTGACTGCATGGTTGGTGCAAAGTGGGATTTTGAGATCAATATCTAGAGGTATTTTTCTCTACTGACTCTAAGCACTCTAGTAGTACCTTATATGCATAAGAGGATTTGATATCCTCTTCTTTGATCCTATCATTCGATTGAGGGCAAGGATCATCAAGCTTATTTTAGGGTGGTGGCATTTCACCCCCTACATTGATAAAGCATTTCCATACATTCCACCTCCAACTCATGATCGATGTAAGCTCCATAGGGTGTCTCATATGTCTGTCTATAGAGAGGGGTAGCTACCTATGGGGGTACCCTATGTTCAGCCTGGGAGGCAAGTTCCAATCTAGCCTAAGAGTTCATGGAGGTAACATTGGATAAGGCCTAAGAGACCTATCTCAAATGATAGTGGGTTTCCTCAGATGGAATTCCTATTTTTATGTTCTAGGGGTAGGGACCCTCTCATGTAAAGTTTTATGGAATAACTCATTGGTGTGTTGTTTTATTATTTCTTTCTCAAGTTGATGCAAGCAGTCTAGTTGCTCTTTGTCTCACCAAAGCTACTTGAAATATGCTTGGTGTTCAACATATCTTACAACCACTTGATTGATCTATTCTACTATGCAGGGCCTAGGAGGCCTAAGAGTCTCACCTTGAGTTCAACCTCATTCAATATAATATGTGATATCCATTATGCACTTCCCTTGATCGAGGGTAGTCACATTTACTTGAGGTTTGATCTTGGGCATATCCTCTTTATACTCATTGGGTGCATAGGCACATCGTGCCTATGCAATATACTGCTCTTAAGGATAATCAAGGATTTCCTCACGTCTTACTTCATGGATAATGAAGGGAAGGGCTAAGTTTGCTTGCCCTGAGTGGTGAGTATCATACTCATCTTGTTGTATAGGCTTGTAGAACATATCATGGTGGTATAAGGGTGAAGTATGATCATTTGGCCCTACCCAATGTGTGAAGTCATGCTCTGGCCCATAAGAGGGTGTATTAGACAAATCAGGCATGCATATGCATGGAACCACTCTATCTACTTATGCCTCAGTGTATTATTGATTTTCATCAAAGAAGGCATGTGATGTGTTTACATACCAAGAACACTCTCCTGGGTAAGGTCCACAAGCTAGCAGGGTATCCTACATAGGGCTCCCTTGTAGGTGTTGTTCATGTCCCTCTATTATAGGACTCGGATGAGTAGAGGCTCTCTAGGGAGGTATGACCAAATCCCTGGGGCTAAAGTGGAGATGACTCATATCTCATAGTCCACCCTCTGTAGATTCCACCCGTGATTGGGCTTGGCTATGGGTGCACACCATTGTTACTCTCTACCAAGACCTATATGATTATC
Source organism: Wollemia nobilis (assembly GCA_028583015.1). Taxonomy (NCBI): domain Eukaryota; kingdom Viridiplantae; phylum Streptophyta; class Pinopsida; order Araucariales; family Araucariaceae; genus Wollemia; species Wollemia nobilis. The sequence goes on from JAQPPZ010001641.1 coordinate 4,457,553, forward strand.
TCCTTTACAAATTTTTAATGAAACATCACACAAGAAATAAGACACTCAATAAAACAAGTGATTATCTCTTTTAAGTATTAATATGTATTCCTTAAGTTGTTTTGTATGTTTCACATGTGTTGTTTGTAAATATGACCTCATGTCACGTGTTTGAATTTTATTGGATGATAATATTGTGTTTAATTGGATGTCACCTATATGCTCATAGCTTGACAACTGGAAATTAAATTTTAGTCACGTAAACCCACCTAAGTATGGAGATGAAACCCATACTTGGTTAGGGAGTATAGGTCCTACCAGTCCTCACCCAGTAATCACCTTTTTAGCATTATATCCATCAAAGAGAAGTACATGCAAATTTTCCAAGCTGCATCGGATCTTGGAGTCGGCCTTGGCAAAGAACAAGGGTTCATGGAATTTGAGGTAAAGTGTGGAGATGAAATCCATCGTTGCTGACCTCTACTAGTGGTTGGTGATGAAATCCATCTCGCTAGCATTCAAGTGGAATGTGGTGTGTGTGTGGTTCTTTTTAAGATTAAATAAAGTAAACAATGAAGCATCCAATGATATTTCAATAAATGCAAATAAATGTTGTTTTACTTTCAAAAAATATAGATAAAAAGACACCTACCAAATGCATTCCCTAAATAATGACCTACCTATTAGGTAGGCTAGAAGCAATCAAACCATAGAAGTGCATTTCTACTTAGTTCATTTTTTGTTTTCCTCTTATTTTTGTTGTTTTTTTAGTTATATAAAAGAAAAACCTATATTCTAATTTTAAAGCAATCAAAAGAGGTAAGAAAAACCAGATTTCAATAGTTTTGAACAGTAGAAATGAAAATAGAGGGTTTTGGTACATACCTCAATGGCCTATAAGATTGTTGTTTTTAGAATTTAGAGCAGAAAAGCTCCAATTTTGTGACCATCCCAGGGTGGGATGGTGGCCAATTTGATGGTCATACAAGGGTGGTATGGTTGTGTGGTCATCCCAGGGTGGGACGATTAGTAGTCCAGAGGTCATTTTAGGCAAGAATGACCAATTCCTGCAACAGAATGCAAATAAAAACAAGATTAATTGTTTAACAAAATCAATACAGATAGGGTCTGACCATGATCACCACTAAAGTATGGGAAAAATAGTGCACCTAAGAATGCTAAACAAGATGCATCTATATCTAGTATTAATCGAGCATTATAAAAGGACATATCCAAAAAACCATGGAATCCAAATAAGTGCAAGAAAAAGGGGTTTTTATCTTTATTTAATTTGTTAAATCATAATCATGGTTACATATATGTCCCCTTGAGGGTTGTTAGTTTGATACCACTTGTTTACAAAAATGGGTGCCAAATGATCAAGTCCTTTCAAACAACCTTGTGTGCACTTCTACTGTTCTTCCTCGTACCCACAATTGAGATGGGTGAACCTATGATGTCGCTGCTTCATTATTCACTATTATTATCTTGTATTCCTTCTTCATGCGCTGTAAAACCTACACCTGCACACAAGGAAACCATATTTGTTAAATAGCAACTACGTATAATATGAAACATGCAAAAACATACATGCAACTATAAGGTAGAAAGTGTAAATATACAATGCACCTATCTAAAACAACTCCAAATGATATTAAATCATAGATATGTGCCTAATAGCTGATTTTGGGAAGATATAATAAAAAAAAAGGATATAAATTACCTTTGAATCTGTGTCGCATTTGCAGTGTACCTACAAAGCCTACAAAATACAAAACAAGCAATTTATGGACCAAAACACACATAAAATGATATTTTAATACGACCCATGTTAGTGGATTCACAATATTAGTCACATTTTCCTGTGCATCTTTAGATGGTCCTTAGAAGCCTACAAAACCTTAAAATTGTAATATCTCCTTCAATATAAATCCAAATTACATGAAATTTTGACAACATGCTCATAAGATAACCTAGAATATGCCTAATTAAAAATAGTATAAAAATGTTGCATCGATATATCACCTTACCTTATAGGTATGGTGGTGACTATCATAGAATGGGGACCATCCTAGGGTGGGATGACCACTAGTTCTGCTCCTAATTTACCACAATTTACTCTTTGAATTGGTCATAAACCCTCTCAATAGTTTTGTCATAATTTTTTTTGTGAAATTCACTTAGATAATTCAGTTTTGATAACATATTGTACCTCTTGAATCACTTGCAAACCTCCTCTGCTAGGTAGAGATTTCAAGGGAAAAAGGCACAAAAGGGTGAGGAAAAATCTCGGTAGCACTTCGTTGCTATGTCTCAAAACTCACATCAATATTTTGGATGGAAAGTAGATCCTCTTTATAGCTAAAGGGAGCCTTTGGGAAAATGGGCATGCAAGGGCATGTAGGGCAAGAGGTGCCACTTATCCAAAACTGGCCATGCATTGGAATGGGAAGAGAATCTCCCATTTGGCCTCCATTCTATAGCATATCATAAGGATTCCATGCCCTCAGGTCTGCATACTCAAATAGGTGGGATAAATGGTAATTTTTGGGTGCCATTTGTCCATATTTTGACTTTTTGGGAGTCAAAGCTTGTGGTCATCCCACTCAAGGATGGTTGCTATGTCATCATCCCTGGGTGGGATGACCATGAATTGTGACCATACTAGGGTGGGATGGTCATGCCTATGTGGTCCCAAACCTCCCAAAAGTGGGGTAGAGCCTTCCAAGAGAGGTTAGGACCACTATGTAACCTTTGAGGGTTTGCCCAAATTGGCAATATGATGTCAATTAGCTAATGCTTTCGATCGCCTAATCATATTGACATGATTTTAGTGTCAACACTTATACTCTCCAATTATTAACCCAACATACATTCCAAATTATAACAATAAAATTTCTTGCTTACACCTTATAATCTCCAATTTTTAATCCAATACACTCGATCTTTTCAAATTACACAACAATGATAAATTGTTTGAATCATACGTTAGCCATGTAATCAAAAATTTTGTGTGCCTAAAAACATTATCATGCACTCCACGTGAATCAAACTCACATTCACCACCTTCCTAGCATCTTATCCTTAGCTAGGCTGCCACTTGGGCTATGCACCCACATAAACACCTTGATGCACTCCACCTCTCTTATCACTATCTTAAAAGTACGAATAGTAGATAATTAACGTCTAAAACAACTACGATGCAATAGGTTTTGAACCTAGGTCTCCTTTCTACCATGCCCTAAAAAATGACCAAGTAACCACTTGATCTAGCTACCCTTTTGCAACTTCATGATGCACACTGCCACTTTTCCCTTCTGCTTCACTATCACATTTTTTGCTGCACCCGAGCTACCTCCCTAATAGCTATCGAATTTGACCTTGGATTATTTTTTTCAAACAAAATTTTCTTTCCTTTACATATATTTCACTTTGAATTAAAATTTTAACCCTCATAAGAATTTTTAATTGTTTCAAACCTTGGTGCCTATTAATATATGAATATAATATTTAAAATATAGTTTAAATATTATAATAATATATTTTTACATTCCACATTATAAAGAACATTTAGATGGGTTCTTGCACTTCCACACAATGTGTAAATGGGTCTTGCTATTTTTTTTGCCAACTTAGCCATGGAAAAACATAATACTTTATTTTTCCTTATCACTTATTTTATTTCAAATATTATAATAAAATATTATAATATTTTCCCTTCATGGCCTTTAACTTAATCCTTTCTTGTTGCCTTAAATATTTTTGTCCTTGGCTTCTTTCAATCATAGAGAATATTCCTGCCAAACCAATTGCTTTTTGATTTTCTCCATTTACCACATGGATGGTATCATTTTTTCTCATCTTTTCATTTCCATTTATCAAAGTTAATTCCTTCAAGAATTGTTTTTGGTAAACATGCACAAAATTTCCATTATTTTCTACCACACCGTTGTTCTCTTAATTCATTGATGCATCATTTTCCAATAATCATTTCATACATCCTTATATGACACAAACTGGAATACAACCAAAATAGCCTTTGAACACCAATAGTTGGTTGACAAATCACCAAGAAGTAAAATTGTTTGATACATTGATACTACAACCTAATGCTTTACTAACACTTTATGCATATTTAGAAGTTGGCATTGAGTTTTTGTAGGAATAAAACAAGAAAATTTTGCAGTCTGAACGCATTGCATGAACTTTGATTGGAAGGACTTCACCAAACAAAGTTCATTCAACAAAAATTGAAAATATGTCATGATGATCACATTAAGAGTAGTAAGGATGAACTAGAGGAGTTTGAGAATGAAGTTGTTCAACTTTCTTCACTTGATTATTCAAGAAGAAAAATAGTGGTGAAAGGATATTGTTTATAGTTGTACCATAAACCACTAACAAAGGTGGAATTTGGTCGACATTTCACATAGTCAAACTTGCATATGATAGAAGAGGCTTCCTCTTCTGAAAAATATTCCAAATGATCATATATTTGAATCTTGAAAAAATAAAAAATAAATAAAAAGAGAGAAAAGAGAAAAAAGAGAAAAAAAGAGAGAAGAAAAAAATGAAAGAAAAAGAAAAAAAAATAAAAGAGAAAAATTGCAGCATAAGGCATGTCCCACAAAATGAAGATACATGAGGATATACATAAATTTCAATAGAGAGAAGAACTAATAAGGTCAATACTTCATTTCCATCAATACAAAGGTAATTATTACATCATAATATTATTACTACTCATATGGAAGGAATATTGCATCATTGTTGCAACATTTAGATAGAAAAAGATGTTTTCATACAGAAAAATCGATGTGCTTTTTGCGAGAATAAAGATTATTCTTATCCAAATAAAAATGAGAGGCATTCTCTCTCATTGTAGCCTCATGAAATACATTCTATCTCATTGAAGCCCTTGCAAAAGACAAAAGTTGGTTGAACACTAGAAAATGCAGCCTCTTCTAATGAAGAAAATGAAAAAAAGAGATGAAAAAAAGAAAAAAAATGAATAATTTAGTAGTGAAAACCTCTTTGGAGGCGCTAATGAGTTGGCTTGCATGAAAACCATTTTTTCAGAGTGTATTGCCTTGTTTATCCACCCACTTCTATTCCACCATTGTACAAATATCACACTACATATGTGTTATGTTTATGTTTTCAGATATCTTGCTAACAATCATCAGAAGCAACTTGTCAGGTGCATGATAAATTTTTATGACATTAAGGTATGTGTTTCTTGCATTTAGTCATAGTAAGCATTTAGCATTTAGTGTATGATAATAGGTATTTGACATAAACTATTCATACAATATTGGAAAATGCACTTGAAAATTCATAAATCTGAAGAGGATAATTTTGGAAAATGCACTTGAAAATTCTATTTTACTACTACTACAATAAAACATCAACATACAAAATAAAGGATATAATCTAAACAAAAGGTTGGAGAAGGGATTTTTGATGTTATGGAAGGCTTACACACCCTAGAGATGGGCCCACACTAGGCAACTAAATTTATCATAGGAAGCCATTTTGGCATGTTTTTGACACATCTTCAGAACAACAGTCTCATTTCGAAGCATCTTCGGAATGAACAGGGACATCTTCGAAATGAAATAAATTGTGCCAAAATTCTTGAAAATGCTATAGAATAGCAAAATGAGTAGGGAACATCAAATATTGAGGTTCCTAAAGCTCAAAATCCTCCCACCACAAGTAAGTACATCCCTAAAAAATGTTCAAAATTGAATTTTTGTCAATTTTGTTTCAGAGGTGCAAAACATCAAAAATAATCCAGGCTAAAATGTTATTAAGATAGAAAATTCTAGTAGTAGTAGTGCATCTACCAAATATGGTTTCATTAGAAAAATACAATAAGACTATTGCAAGATGAATCACATGATACTAGGCCTTTAAGAGGTACCTTGCAACATTAAAACTTGTAGAAGGATAGAAAAAGAATCAAAATCGCAAGAATTGCAGAAATTACAATATTGAAGGTTGAAAGTGCAGAAGTCAAAATAATTGCAAGTTAAAATATTAAAATTGAAAAAATGCAATAAAGAGCAAGATAAAAAAAGAAAGAGAAGAAAAGAAAAAATTGCAAAAACTACATAAATTGAAAAATTGCAAGACAAGGGAAATAAATGTGCTTAATTGCAAAATACTGGGTGTAGTGCAGTAAGGAGATATTTATTGGGTAGCAGGTAATTAATTTGTTCAGCAATTAAAAAAAAAATAAGTATAGTAATTTCATCAAATTTTCAAAAATTGCAGTACTTTCAGATTTTCAACATTTTGAACCATTTTTCAAAAAATTGCAATAAATTCAGAAATTGCAGCATCCTTATCATTTGTCAAAGAAAAATTTGCAAATATTTCTCAAGTGGAAAAGGATGTTTTTCACAAGGATAAAACCTACATATTACTATGGCCTACTAGGATGCATGAGGGCATGCATCATTTCAAGTCATGGGGGATGATGAGGCCTAGAAATACCTCATTGTTACACCGTGTTTGACATAGAAAAAAACTGCCATATTACCAAACATGACAAATTTAATTACCAAATAGTGGATTACAATATATTATTTGTTAAGTGTTTGCATGATTTTATGTTAGGAACACTATTTTTAAGTATTTTGTGATTGTTCTTTATTTATTAAGTAGCACATAAAACATGAATTTCAATTAGTCAAATGTGGTATGATAATTTCCATTAACTTCACAATGATGTTTGAATGTTTTCCCACCTTTTAAACTTGTTTGAAATCCACATTGGAGCCAAATTCCTAGGACTGTCATAAATCTAGAAATTTGCAGAAAATAACCATATAAAAATCAACAAGCTGTCACTTTATGGAGCACCGTTAAGTTGTCAAGCAAAGCATGAGGAAATAGATGAAATTATTTTAGAGGGACTAAAAATACATATGATATATTTAGAAGCATTCCCACATGGTCTAAATAGGCAACAATAGGGTATAACAGAGCAGAGACAATTATCCAACATTATTGCATAGTTTCAGCATGGTTACTTGGTGACTGAAGTGTATAAATTTAGTAGAAAATATGTATATGTTAAGTTGCAATCCTTCTTGTTGATATTTAAATGTTTTCCCACGTGCTAATTAATTTGAATTTTCAAGAAGCACCAATATTTTACAACTATGCAACAGATCTGAAAAATACAGTAATTTGTCATATAAATTCTATCCAGCAACCAATGAATGACAGGGCTTGGAATTTATTACTAAAAGCGTGTAAAAACTATTGGAAGAACTTTGTGAGGGATAGGGTAAACATCCTACCCAATTACACCTGCTTGGTTGGCTATTTTAAATGCATTTGAGCATAAACCAAATATACAACCTATTATTTTGAAGATGCTTTGGAATAAGGGGGAAAAGTGGCCAGTTTGAGTCAAACAGATATTTGGGCATCCAGAATGGTAAAGAAAAGTTATTTTAAGGTGGATAACTATGTATAATAATATTTCTAACCTCCTCCAATGCATTCCTACCACTAGAAACGCATTCCAAGGGCCAATAAAATATGCTATAGCAGTTTTGTCCTAAATTGGACTAATTCAGTTTCAAATTTGATTGGCAAATCAATGTAAAATAGCAAATAGGGTATTTTGGGCACGTATATTAGGAATAAGACAATATAAATAATAGCTCCCTCATTGGTTGAGCTAAGAGAGGAAAATAGGAATTAGATGCAGTAAATATCAAAGTGTAACAGTGTGCAGCAGGATTGTCCTACAAAGTATGTGATGTTATTTTCCAGATAAATAAAGTGCAATTTTCCATCATCTATTGTTATGCATGCGTGTATTAGTATTTATAAAGTAAAATAGCTCTCATACCTTCTATAAAAGGAATAAAGGGCCACTTCTAGGCCTAAAAGAAGGACTAACTGATGGGTTTTCCTCTAAACTTTGCTGCAGCAAAATTTAGGTGAATATTTGTCAATTTCTTTATTTTTTGACACTAACCATTGTTGTAGCCTTAAGATTTATTTTCCATGTTTAAGAATGAGTTTTTATATTGCATAGATGTGTGATAGGTGATAGAGTAGTTAATTTGTGATTCCTTGATACATGTTTCAGCAATTAAAGTAATCTGCAACATTGTAATTGTTTCTTTATTTTCAACAACTTTATAAGTTTTTCAGCATTTCCATTTTTGTTGTCAGTTATTGTAGCAGAAGCTTGATGACCTTTTGTAACAGGATACTAACAGGTGTTTAGCATGTGTATTTTGATTTGAGTAATTTCAATTATGTTCTGCAAAAGTAAATTAAACTCTTAATTCCTACAAATTTAATTCCTACATTTGTAGCTAACTTTCAATTTCTAAAATTAGAATTAGTTTTCAATTCCTGCAAGTTAATTTAGTTTTCATTCTATAGACTAGGTTTAGTGTGACACCAAAAGACTAAACCAACATCTATTTCACCAAAGTAATGCTTGTAGTCTGAATGTTTGAACCGTAATCTACCCTAACCTTCTATCGTAGATAGCCTTGGACACCACCCTGTATTTGACAAATCATAAGATTAAATAATGCTATTAATGACACATTATTTTTGGCACCATTGTTGAGGAACATGGTGATGTTAGAGGGTAAAGCGGTCAAATAAATTTTATTGTGCTAAGTTGTGAACTTCGAGTAAAATTTGAATGTAATAACTCGGTATAAATAATATTTTTTAATAGTTGCATTTCATACCATTTAGAAAATAAGCATAGCAAGAAACAATAGGAAGAATAATTTCACGAGAGGTTGAAATTATGTCAAAGTTGTCTAAATTTTTTTCAAAAAATGTTGGAATTTTCAAAGAATCACAATCATCCACTTCAAGCATTGCAATATCCTTTGAGAAAACATTACAAGGAGAACAATTAGTAGTTCAACACCACTTTATCTTGATAAATCCATACAATACAGACAATTTGACAAGATTTATAATTGTCTTTGGGAACATATAATGGAAGGTTCACTAGAGAATCCAAGGAGATCCAACAATGTGCTCCACCCTAGTGCAACTAGTGCACCTGCCAGAACTTTTCAAAATCCAATTCTATTAGATCATAATCAAAATACTCCCATGAGGGTCATTTCACCTTCAGTGTTACCAAATTTCAAAGGGAGTTACATCTGAAGACCCTGATATGTTTTTATTTGAGTTTAAAATTGTATGTCAAGCTCAAGATTAAACTAATGACAATCAGAAGCTCAAATTATTTCCTTCTACTCTTAAAGAGTTAGATCTATGATAATTTATTATCGTAGAACCTAATTCAATTAGATATTGGGATCAGATGAAAAACATATTCTTGGAGAGATACTAAGAATATTGTCAATTCAAGAATCAAAATGATGAATTTCTTACAATGAAACAAGAGGAAAATGAAATCTTAGAATACTATCTAGACAAATTTTCTTTTGTTTGTAAGAGATGTGGAAGTGTTGAACCTAAAATTTGCAAAGTCATATTCTTAAGGGGACCTGGAATATGAATCTAGGGATGCATTGGATATCTTGAGAAGAGGAGATGCAAATGAACTTGAATTTTAGGAAATCCTTAAACTTAGTAAAAATTACTCTCATTCATCGTATAGAAAATACATAATTGGTAATGATAAACATGATTTGAAAGAATGCATGAAAGAGGCTGATATTTTAGTACATTTTGGTAAAACATTAGATGAAAAGAATGAATCTGCTGAACCTTCAGTCATCTATTGTTCAAAATTTAGTGAGAATAAATACTCTCTTCATGATTGTCATTTGAACAAAACATTTATACCACTACATGTAGCATTTGTCAAAAAGGACACCCCATAGATCAGTGTAGTTTATTTCTAGAACTCAAAAGTGTATTTGAAAAATAGTCTCAACCTATGAAAAAATTCAATTCTATAGGACAAGGACAAGGGAATAATTTTCATAAATTTCAATATCAAAATGCTTCTCAATTTATTGGACATTGGGTAAATAATCCTTATTATATACCATGGTCTGCTTCAGGTCCACTTCAACAATGTTGGAGTCAACCACAATGGACATATTCCCAAGAAGAGTCTCAACATGGTTGGATGTACTAAAAATGGAATCAAGAAGATCCACCATGATTGCAACAAAATTGTAGGGATATCAATGGGTACAACAATAAAAACTATACAAAGGGCAGTGACATTATCAAAAATATAAATCAAACTTGTTGCCTACTCATACCCATAATTTCTCTCAAGGACAACAACAACAACAAAAAAAAAACCTTTGTTTTTAGCTCAACCTGTGGCCAATTCCAACATGGTTAAACATGCAACCCCTATCTCTATGGCTGGATAAAAAAATGCACCCATAATGAATGCTAGTGACTGTGATAAAACTCAGTTGTGTTTAGGTAAACCACTACTTGAACCTATTTTATGGGGACACGAAATAACGCTTCCCCAAACTCTCACAAATACTCATTCATTAAACTTAGAAAAATTTACAAAAATAGCAAAATCTGCAAAATAAACTTCTTTTACAAAAATACAGTTTATTAAATTTTATATTACAATAAATTTTCCAATTTTGGAAGAAAAATAGTCCACGCAGGTCCAGAATGGCCCTCTTGCCTTCATGTCTGCAACTTGTCTCCACTATTTTTCGACCCCTCTGCATATGCCTTTGCTTACCCCTTTTAAACTTTTTGGCGTG